>NW_004624780.1:3838282-3865947 GCF_000247695.1 Heterocephalus glaber
ACAGAGGAAAGGAAAAAGCCATATGATCCTGTCACTAGTTGGAGAAAAAGTATTGGACTAAATTCTAGGGCTGTTCATGGTAAAAGCTATCAGAAGACTAAAAGTAGAACAGAACCTTCTCAACAGATTAAAGACATGTACTCCATACTTCCTCTCTAGATTCATTAATCATGTCTTGCACCATGAGCAAAATCTTTGCTGTTCTCTAAGTAATTATTTCTGATTTCATTTTTTCCAGATCCTCTTTTGTTCCCAGTTCAGGGAGTCCAGGTGGATAAGTATCAGATTGTTCCATCTCGTTTCCCTTTGGGGTTGCTGCTCATGATCTGGAAGTCTGTTTTTGAGGCTTGTTTATGTGTCTTCTCATTTCCCCAGGGCGGAGGGGTGCTGCTGAAGCCTGCAAGGCTCACCTCCTCTGCCCTGGGAGTGGTGGAATGGTGGCCATACCTAGCATTTTGAAGCATGTATTTCATTTAAATATCAGAGATACAATAAACTTCTACTTTATAGATTATGGAAATACTGGAGATTGAAAAGTTAGTTACAGTTTCCTTAATCCTTCCTGTATCCAAATCCTTTGCAGAGCCTCTCACTAAGAGATGACTGCTTTCCTTCTCTGTCTTTATCTAAGATGGGACCTCATAACTTCTTTAAGTCAATAAATGCAGTGCCAACCTCAAGTGCCAATTAGGAGTCTGAGTCACCTTTCATATGCTACTCCTGCTCCCAGAACACCTGCTCCTTAGTATCTGCCCAGCCTAGTAAAGGATAAGAAACACCTGAGCTGCAGATGGGGTGAAACTAAGTTATTGCTTCAGGACAAAAGAAGCAGCTGTTTCTTTTTTATATATATAATTTTTATTAGTACATGTTTGAGGTACCTAATGATTATATCCATTTTGATGAGATGAATTTCTGTAAAAGAATGTTGTGGTGCTTGGACCTTGCCACCCACAAATCCACTCCACACACCCAGCTCAGGGGTTTCCATGAGGATGACACTCATGTCCCTGGTGTGGCGGGCTGATGTCAGAGATGCGACTGCAAACTTGTTCCCAAACAATTATGGTTGGGTGATTCCAGGTGCCCAGGGACTCCCTGACGGGTCTGCTCACAGAGATGGAGTGGACTCATAGGTGGTATCTGTTAAAAGCATTTGAAGGCAGATACACAACCTGCAGTTGCTTGGAGAAGAGAATAATACAAGGGATAAGCAATGGGCATGCTGAGAAGCCTGGGAAGGAAAAGGCTTAGTGTGAAAAGAAAGGCTTCAAAAATCTCAATTATACTGGTAAATCTAGAAGGAAACACACAGGTACAAGGCTGGACACAAGTACATAAATGGCTCTGGAAGACACTAAGCTCTCTCCTCTGGCTCACTTTCAGGCAGTGTAAAAGGAGGACTGGAGACCAAGGCAGAGTTGCAGCAGCTTGGGTGCTGCAGGTGTGCCCAAGCCCTGAATTAACTTGGAAACATCTGGCCAGGTACTGCTGGAGCGGGGGAGCAGATTCAAGTCATTTAACAAAATCTCTCTCAAATCACTTGGTGACCACTAACAAACAATCCTCTTTATAAAAATAGTTCAGAAAAGTCAATGAACAATTACAACACGCCACATCTGGCAATAGAAACAAGAGACTGGGGAAGACAGAGCAACCTGATTTCTAGCATTACCAAACTAAAATACTCAAAATTCCCAGTTCTTCAACAAAAAAACTGTAAAGTATGAATAAAATGACCAATTCTCAAGGAAAAAATAAAAATTTTCCCTAAGGAAGTTCAGATATTGAATTTAGCAAACCAAGATTGTAAATTAACTGTTTGAAATGTGCTCCAAGAGCTAAGGGAAATCATGTACAAAAAACTAAATAAATAAATCAGAAGAATAATGCCTTACCAAATAGATAATGTCAATAAAAATATATCATTTTATAAAAGCAATTATGGAGCTGAAAAATATAACAAACAAATTGCTAGAGAGATTCAGTAGCAGATGTTAGCAAACAAAAGAAATAATATGCAAATTTCAAAACAAATCAACAAAACTGTTTAAAATTACTTTAATTAACACACCATAATTGTACTTATGAGGTACAGGGTGATAATTCAATAATGTATATACACATAAAATGATCAAATCATGATAATTAGTATTTCCATCTTCTGAAATATTTATTCTTTCTTTGTGTTTGGAACTTTTGAACTCTTATCTGGTGCTTCTCTATAAAATATGTTAATTCTTTAATTCCTACTATGCTATAGAAACACTAGCTAGAATTTATTCCTTTTATCTAACTGGTTTTTCAATCTAAGGGGAAAAAATGAAGATAAATGAACAGACTCCATGAGATCTGTGGAATACCAACCATAACGGGAGTCCCATACAAAGAAAAATGAAAAGGGCAGAAGGAATGTTTGAGAAAGTAATAGGTGAAAACACCCCACATTTGATGAAAAACGAACTGAGGGGGCCAGAGGCAGTGTGATGATATTTAAGTACTGAAAGAAAAAAATCAGTGAAAAATTCTTTATCTGGCAAACCTTTCTTTTATAATTTAAGGTGAAGTCATTTCCAGTCAAAAACTGAGGGAGCTAGGTAAAAGAACTGCCTGCTAAACCCTGAATTTTGTCCCACAAGTTGAAGTCCTAACTCGCAAAACTCCAGAAAGGGACTCCATTAGAAGAGGGGCTTTAAAGAGGTAATCAAGTTAAAATTAGATCTTTGGGGCAGGTCTTGATACAACAGAATGGGTATCTTTAAAAAAAGAGGAAATTAATACACAAACACACACAGAGTTAAGATGCAGATATAAAAATGCAGATGGTGATGTAAAGGCAGAGAGATGCCTCCGAAGAAACCACCTTTGAGGACACCTTCTCAAGCATAACATTTCCACAATAGCTAAAAATTAAATTCCTGTTATTTAAGCTACCTAGTCTATGATATAATGTTACAGCAGCCTTAGCAAAATATGCCAAAGGTAGTCCTCATTCCAAAATGAAACTACACTAGAAAGTAACTTTTAGAAACAATAAAATAACTAAGAACACAGTAAGTACACTGGTAAATGTAGAAGCCTGTATTATTATGTTTTTGGTTTGTAATTTTTCTTTTTCCCAAATTAATTCTTAAAACTTAAAAGTATAAATATATGTTAATGGAAATACAATGCTTAAAGATATAATTTGTGACACCAAAGAAGGTAAGCTATTATAAAGGAGCAGAGTTGTTTTGTGTGTGTGTGTGTGTGTGCGTGTGTGTGTGTGCGCGCGTGTGTGTGTGTGTGTGTATACTACAGAAGCTAATTTGGTATTAATTCAAACTAGGATTGTTATAAATATAATATTTTAATTATAAAGTTCAGGGTAACTAAAAGCTATACAAAAACAGATGAGAAGGGAATCAAAACTAACATCAGAAACAGAAGCGTATTTTCAAAATATTAGAATAGAGGTTTATGGATAAATGTGGAGAAGATTGCCACTTTTATTTATACTTGCAAATTACTAAAGTGCATAAAATATATCAGGCAAAATGTAATAACTTACAAAATAAAAAATTTGTAATAATCATTAAGGTGAAGAAGAAATATTTCTATCCCTCCCTCCAGAATCCATGAAGTCCTCCTTAACCTGATCACAACTCCTTGAGGTAAGCACAATCTTGATATTTATGATAATCAGCTTTTCCTTCATAACACCAGAAAAGCAAACTACCAGTCAATAGTCCAGGTGAGCAGAGATGCAAAAATCAACAAAATACTAACAAACTGTACTCAGTGATACATTAAGAGGAGCCCTTGGATACAAAGTTTCCTGGACATGTATAAATCAGTAAATATGATTGTTTGTATTAACAGAAGCAGGACAAAACTATGTGATCATCTCAGTAGGTGCATGAAAAACATTTGGCAAACTTCATCATTTCATGACTAAAAACTCTCAACAGATTAGCTATATGTATTTTCCTTAACTCAATAAAAGCCATAGTTAACAAGCCCACAGCTAGATTCCTACTCAACAGTGACAAACTGATGGCTTTTCCTCTAAAATCATGAACAAGACAAAACTGTCCAGGGTCACGTAGGACTGAAGTCCTGGTCAGAGCATTTAGACAAGAGAAAGAAAGAAGGCATCCAAACTGGAAAGGAAGAAATTAAATTGTTCTCATTTGTTGACAGCATGATCTTATATATAGAAAATCCTAAAGTTCACCAAAACTTTTAGAACTGATATATATATATTCAGAAGAAAATCAGTAGTATTTGTATATACTGACAACTATCTGTAATTAAGACAATCTCATTTGCAAACATATCCAAAAATAAAATAAGAGTAAATTACTAAGAACAAGACAGATTTATGTCCTGTAAGCTATAAAACATTAATAAATATATTGAAAAAGACATTATCTTCAATTGTCAATTGATTTGCATTTCTCTAATGGAGGCCAGAGGAAAAAATACAATTTCAATCCTTAGAAATTTTTGAAAACTAGCTTTATAACTGAGACTATGTCATACTTTTTATAAATATTTTGTTTATACTTATAATCCTGGAAAACACTGATTAAGATGTAGAAAGCTAGAAAGAGTGTCATTCCCGGGTCACAGAGGAAAAAGTCACACAATCAATAAAAATCACAATTTTTCTTCAACCCACCAGAAACCAGAGGTGCTTAGCAACCAAGAAGGATTATTTTTCAATGGTTCATTAATCAGAAAAACAATTAAACTATGTAAAAATTAAATCTATTACAATGAAAATATACCTCAATGGACCTGGATACTTCATGAATGGAAACATAAAATGTTGTAACTCAGCCAAGGAAAAAAATTCCTACCTATTAATCACATGGACTAAGGCTTAAAGAATACTCCCAAACCATCACACTTCCATGCTCTTTTACAAAAGAAGCAGAAATCAAACGTACATAGGCTCACTTTAAAACTGAGACAGTGATGAACACCAATGTGAGTTCTCTTATGGTTTCATTTGGACAGGGATGACAGAAAGCTTTCCCACATTTGGACATTGATCAATTATCTGCCTAGCATTGATTCACTTCTCTGCTCAAAAGGATGTGTGAGAAATGAAAGATTTTCTCATATTCATTACATAGGGTTTCACTCCAGTGTGAATACTTTCATGAGTTGGAAGGGAACTAAGAAATTACAAGTCTTCAAAAACTTCTTATATTCAGAGGTCTTTTCTCCAATAAGGTGTTTCTTCAATTTGAAGGGAGACACTATTTACACACTATTTACATTCACTGTTTACTTCAGTGAGTCCTTTTATGCCTTACAAATGAACTAGTACTACAAAACACTCTCTCAAATATCTTACATGAAAATGGTTCACTGCCTATGGGTGATATGGGTCTTTTGTTATATTCTGATTTCTTGTAGTTGTACATCTAAAAGAGTAATTCTTTTAATTTAATCTTGCTTGCGATTCAGCACATTTCATTCATATTTCTTGCTTCAGTGAATTTGTCTTTCATAAATTCTGGAAAATCCTCAGCCAAATTCTTATTAAACATTGCCTTTTGAACCATTTTCTTTCACTTTCTGGAGACTCCAATTGCTTCTCATGGTATCATTTTTATACTCATCTCTTTTCTATATTTCCCATGTTTTTGTCCCAGTGCCACATTCTGGATGGCTTTATATTTCTTTTAATATATCTTTCAGCCCTCCAGGTAGTCATATCTCAGGTGCTGCAAAACCCAGCTTTTCTAGTCATCTCTTTAGCTTTAAAATTGCTATATAGTTCCTTAAAATCAATCTTATCACTTCTCATTGTTTTCAGTTAAAATTTAATTTTACTCTTGCTGAACACAGTAAGCATAGTGGTTTTTAAATATTATGTTTCCTTATGAGTCTGAATTTAATGTTTGTTTCTATTCTTTCTTTTTGGGAAGAGGGGCTGCTAGAGCTTGAACCAAGGGCCTGGGCACTCAGCTATATTCCCAGCCCTCTTTTTTGTTTTCTATTTTGAGATATAGTTACTAAGTTATACAGGCTGGTCTCCAGTTTGAGATCTTCCTGCCTCTGCCTCTCATTGTGCTGGCATTACAGGCATGGGCCACCACACCCAGCTTCTTTCTGTTCCTTGCTTATGGCGATTTATTTTCTTTTGTTCCTGATTATCATTGCCTTAGGTTTAGCATTGTGATTTTAAAATACATTTCAAAAATATTGAAGCTTAAAACGATGCTTTCTCTAGAGATGGTTTCCAGTTGTTTTCATCTGATTGATGAGATGCAACCAGTCTAGAACCAAATTTCTAAGTCCCTTAACTTGAATAAAGCCATCATAGAATCCTGGCTTCACGAAAAGTAGATTTATTTTCAAGTTTATTCCTATACCTACCTCACAGTGAGAAACAGTTTATTATACCACTTATTCTTGGGTTTTACTTCTGAATCTTTAGGCCTGTAAGGTCACCAAAAATAATGGTGAAATAAATATCCACTTTTCCAGGATCAAAAAATTGCATTAGGGCAAAAACAGCTTTAAATGGATATGTTTACCTCTCTATTACCACACCTTCTCCCAGATTTTGTCCCAGAAAATACATCTCATGTTCTTGAGAATTTAGGTTTTACTTTTTACATAATTTTATATGTCTTCAGTATGAGGGTTGGTCCAATTACTGAGTTCCCAATTATTCAAAATAGAAATCTTAAGAGTATTGTTTTCAAATAGTAGACATACATATATTAAAGTTTTTCAAAATAAAATTTTTAAGAAAGTTTATGAAAATAAAACTTAAGTAAAACATGAGAGTGTACAAGGCATGGAACTTTGGCAAATAAAGCTTTTTGCTCATTTTCATTATCACACAAACGTTTACTAAGATGATTCTGTTCATCACTATGCTTTGGATGATTCTACAAGAAGACAGATATCAATATTGGACCAAGAATCCAAATCAAACAAGGTCATTGTTTCTTCATCAGAGACAGTTTACTGAGCCCACCCATTAAGTTCCATGTTTCTAAAAGTAGAGTGAGGAAAGACTACTAGAGATTGCAGCACATTTCTTCTGCTCACTAATGATTCAGTAAAATAGAATGATAATTGGATATCTGATGTCACAAATTCATAGTTTAATAAATTTCAAATGGATTAATGAGGCTGCATTTTCTGGAATCAGCTATTTTGTATATCTTTCTGACACTTTCACCTTAAATGATACTAGCATAAATTCTTCAGACACAAATGTTTCTAACCAAAATTTGATACATGCTACTTCACTATTTTTTGATTAATGTTGCAGAGGAAAATAATAGAACTAGGCTGGTTGTGAAATTTTTTTAGTTTTAATTTTTTATTAGTGCTGTACATATTTGCAGTACATGATGATTGCATTTCTTGTGGATCATTGTTACACGTAAATAACGTACCTCAATTCTTTCTTCATCACCTTCTCCTCTTCTCCCTCTCCTCTCCCTCTATCTCTTGATCCCCTTCCCATTTAAAAAAAGATCTATCTCCCTACTTTCTATTATAAATCTTTTATTCTGCTCTTTACTTGTATTTTGACTTGCTCACACAAGAGAACCTATTCAATAGTTAAGCTTATGTGTCTGATTTATTTCACTAAAAATTATGGTCTCAAAGTGCATCCATTTTCCCCAAAATGACCCAAATGTATCCTTCTTTATGGCAGAGATGTACTCTATTATGTATAAATTCCATATTTTCTTTATCTATTCATCTGTTGATGGAAATATAGGCTGTTTTCAGGTTTTAGCTATTATGAACTGTGCTGCTATACACATTGGTAGGCGTATATGCCTGTAATATGTTTTTAACCCCTTTAGGAAGATATCTAGAAGGAGAAGAGCTGAGCCAAATGGAATTTTTAGTTTTAATTTTCTGAGGAATCTCCATACTGAGAAATTTCTATAGTGGCTTGGCTAGTTTACATTCTCACCAACAATGCAGAAGTGTTCTTTTTCCTTCCCAACTTAGCCTTGCCAGCATTTTTTATTTGACTTACTGATAGCCATTCTCTCTGCAGTAAAGCAGAATCTCAGTGCTGTTTTAATTTGCATTTCTCTAATGGTTAGTGTCTTAGTTATTTTTCCTATTGCTGGGACAAAATACCTGTCACCCAGGGTTAAAAGAGGAAAGGTGTATTTGCCTCACAGTTTGTAGAGGTTGCAGTTAACAGTTAGCTGGCTCCAAGGCAGGGTGGCAGAGGGACATCACAGAGCAGAAGACAAGCAGTAGCGGCAAAAATAAGCAACATTGCAGCTTCCTTCTGTCCCTTTATATTCCCCTAAGGGCAGGTAGCATCACACCTAGAACTATGTGGAAACCAATCAGTGGACTAATTTAGTAATCACACAGCCTTAATCCCAGAATAACACCCTAGATCCACCTATGACTATGAAAAAACCCCACCTATGACTGTATAAGGCTTTGGGTGATATCTAGACACAAACCTTAACAGTCAGCTACGTTGAACATTTTTTCATGTAATTATAGGCCATTTAACTTTTTCTTTTGAGAAGTGTCTATTCATTTTACTTGCCCATTTTTTGATTGGGTCTTTAATTTGGAGAAGTCTAATTTTTTTTTAGTTCATTAGATAGTCTAGATATTAGTCCTCTGTCTGAGGAGGAGCTGGCCAAATGTCTTCCCATTCTGTAGGTTTGCTTTTCACTTTCTTGGTTTTTTTCCTTTGCTGTGCAAAAGCTCTTTAATTTGATATGATCTTATTTGTTAATTCATGGTACTATTCCTCATGCCACTGGGGTTCTGTTCATAAAGTTCTTGCCTACACCAATGTCATCAAGAGTCTTACCTATTTTATTTTCCAGATAAAGTGTTTCTGTTAAATTCTTTTAGATGTAGAGTAATCTGGAGTTTTATGCATATTTTAATTCCAAACTGAGCACTTACTCAAAATATATTTGGTTGTTACTATCTTCTTAGTTATTATTTCAGATACCAGGGAACGCTTTAAATTTACAACTTAAATTTTTCCTCATATTGATCATATTTTTTTGCTTTTATTATTTCTGTTGCATTTTTTAAATTAATACTTCTTTAGAAAAATTGTTATGGTGAGCAACTATTCTTCATCTTCTCTTTGATCTTACCTAGCTCACCACTTCATAATCTGGAAATATCTTCTGGTTTTTATTAGCTAAATTAAAAATTCAAATCATTAATTGCTATGCATTTAAAAAATATATTGGAAAGTCTTTTATTTATCATGATGTTGGAGATTTAAGTCTCAAAACACAACTAAGAATTTGTGTTAGCAAATACACATACATACAAACATTCATGATACTGAAAGTTCTAGGATATACTTCAATTAACACTTTGGATTAAATTCCGCAGTACTGTATCTCTCCATCTCTCACTCAGCCATGCTGTCTTCAGTAACATGTATATTATCTCAGTGTAGGTCAGATTTGACCACAATCATCCCCAGGCTTCGTTATCATACTTTCAATCAAATAGGAAATAAATTTTTCCAAAAATTCTTGCAAAAGTCTTAAGCTGATTCTCACTAGCCTGATGTCCAAAGATTGGAGGCTGCCAGGTATGAGGGACTTGTGGCAAAGGATTGAAGCAAGGGATTATTCCCTTCTGAGGGAATGATCCTGATGATAAAAGCAAGTATTTCCTATGCTTAGTTTGAAAACATTTTCCTTCCATTATCTACATTCATTTTGATTTATTCAGGATTCTTCATTTCTTTTTCAATTTATGATACAGTCCTGTCTGTCATTTCTTCATATCCTTCTTCTTAAATTTTATGGAATACATAAATCAATGTTATCTGAAATTTATCCTATTTAAAAGTAGGTCTTTCTCTCACTTAGATGGTTATATTTGTATTTTGTAAAATTTACTTATGTCTAGCCAAGAAACGAAAACAATCTAAGTGCTTATCAACTAATGAACAGATGAAGAAAATATAGTAGACACAATGGAATATTATTTATCCATTAAAAGATTTTGTAGCCCTGGGCCAGGTGGCACACAACTGTAATTCTAGCATTCTGGGAAGCTGAAAGAGGAGAATCACAAATTTGAACACAGACAGGGTAACTTCATAACTTAGCATGACCTTGTCACAAATTTGAAGAATATTTTTTAAGAGTCTGGGAATGTGTCTGAATCCAAAGGCCCTGGGTTCCATCACTAGTACCACTAAAGGAAACAACAAACAAAAAATGAAATCTTGTCATTTGTAACATGAATCAAACCATGGAACTGTGCGTGAAGTTCAGAGAAATAAGCCAGGCACAGAAAGACGAGTACCATATATTCTCACTCACATGTAGAATCAAGAGCTCTCTCAAAATAAAAATATATAAAGAATGGGGATCTAGCACAGCAAAGACCCTGGGTTAATTCCCCAGTACTACCACTACTACTACTACTACTACTACTACTAGTAATAATAATAATTTAAATATTTTAAAACAAATTTACAGAGAAATGACAGGCAAAGCAGAAAGAAAGCCAAGTACAGGAAACCAAATACCCAAGATAGGCCAGCCCTCCCCATAGCCAAAAGAATTGAAGGGAAACAGAGGTGGACAGGGGCAAATTAACTTTAGGGAAAGCTCTTATTCGGTATAATATATATATTTCCCCTAAGGTCACTATATTGCTACAATAGAATACCCACATATCCCCTCACTAACTCTAGGTTGATAAAGGTCCTCCTAACCAACAATCCCGGAGATAAGGCCCTGTCAAGGACAAAGAGAAAGAAGTTACACAAAGCTCACTAAAAGAAATGCACACAATAGGCAAGGGGGCTCAGTCTAAGCCAAGGACAGCCCAAGGAACTAATCAGGTTATGGCACATTCCAGGTAGGGGGATGGGCCCCTGGCACCCAGTTAAAGAAGCCAGAAACAAAGGGCCCCTAGGTCTTCCATCTTTCTGAAATTCCCTGTCCCCTCCTTGGGCAGCTTTCTGTCTTCCACTTTTCTCCCCTTACAAATAAAGAGTCTTCCTTTCTAAACTCTGTTTCCTTCATTCATTACTGAGTTTATGATCCCCGTTAGCTGCTTACCTCAGTGCTTGTCCCCCAACGTGACAAATGTAAGAACTAAAATACAATGAGTTGTAAGAAGTAAATGATGGAATGATGCAAGAGAAAAAGATAACATTATGGTATCAAGAAAACATTAGGTTGATAAAAGATTAAGATATTAACAATCAGAGGGTATTTTGTAGGAATGTTTAACAGGCTAATACATTTACATTTATAAGTAAAAACAATAACTACTTTGAAAATGTTAGACCCAGCAAGAAAGAACCAACCAGAGACCAATATTAAACCACACAGGAGTTTATTACTGGCCGGGACATTGAGCCGAGCATTGGACTCGGGCAGACAAACATGTTTTATACACCTTTGAGGCCAACAGTTTCTAGGCCCTCCTATGGGATAGAACTAGCAAAACAAGTGAAAGGTACCGAAGCAGAACGTCCTGCTGTTAGAACATTTGTAAAACAATAGTTGATTAATTGTTATTTCTAAAGGGACTCTCTAAGGGGAGGAGGTTTCTAAACTTCCTCCTTCTGAGTTCATCTAAAGGACAGGCAGGTGGGTCAGGCAGCAATATGGAGTCTGTCTTGCTAACTAGGGTCCTTCAGAAAATAGTAATAAAACATATACCACTTACTTTTTCACTTATAAAAATGTTATAGTCCACTGAGTATTTTTCCATGCTTCTGCTATTTTCAGTAAGAATCCCAAGTTCATTGTTTTCATTTCCTAATTGATAAAGAACATGCTGAAATTCAACTGTAGAATCCAGAGGCTCAATTCCATCAGAAACATTTTCAAACTGCAGTATTCCTCTGTAAAATTCAGGAAAAAATATTATGTGCTATTTGTGAGACTGATAAAATCCATAAAGGAAAAATACAATTAAAGATATGGTATATTTTGAGTCCAGTATTTTGTTCCAAATTTTGTCTTAGGGATAACTTTTTAGAGACAAGTAATTTCTCTAATCCACAAGACCTACTTTTCATCTCAATTTTTATAGTTATAAAAGGAAGAAAAATTACCTAATCAGTTTACTAGGAGCACAGCATTACAGCATCCAAGTGATCCCCCCATTTCCCGAGTCAGTGAATAAGTAAATTATTAGTACATAGAAATCTTGATGAATTTTTCTCTAATTGGCAATGCTTTTTAAAATTAAGGAGAGAACAATTTTATTTATAAATATAAAATTTATTAATGATTATGCAATGAAATCTATTAATTTTATTTAGCTACATGATCTGAATAAGAAATCAAAAATAAGATTCCTAAGAACTTGTATAACTATCCTTCCTAAATTCAGGTAACAGTTTAAGTCAATACTCTACAAGAAAACAATCTCAGGTCTAAATTTCAGGATTCCAAGTAAGAAGCATTGAAAAACATTTGTTGTGAAAACAGGGACCCTACATTACAAAAGAAAGGTGGAGAATTTCCTGACAGAATGGAGGCTCCTCTAATCAGGAAAAAAGAAATTTAATATTCTTAGAGAGTTTAGGAGAGTGATGTTATTGAAAAATATAAATATGAAATTAATAATTATTTGTTTACATATAACTTGCCTCCTCATCCTGAAGATTATTTCCTTGAGAAAAGCAAGGCTGATTTACCATTATTTATTTATATTGCTCAACAGTAAGACACATGGTAGTTATTGTAAATAATCTATTTGCTAATAAAATAATCCACTTTAAACTTAGCTCCTCCAACTCACTGCAATCAACTATGTTCAACTGTCATCTCTGCAGTTAAGAAACATGAGAAGCAGGGCAAGGAGACTAGGGAACCCAAAACTTCAAGGAAACTAAAAATGTCTGCTCAGTGAGGAAAGCTAGAATAAATAAAAGCAGGAGGAAGGAGTTCAGCAGAGGATGTTCTTCGCAAAATCTCAGTTTCAAATAGAAATCTTCCTCCAGCTACACACTTGATATAAAGAGAATAAATTCACTGCAGAAAAATATCATAACCATTCTATAATCAACAAAAGAAATAACCTCAGTCCAGAGCAGGCGCTGAGTATGGCAAGAGAATTTGGATATCCTTTGACATATCCTTGATAGCAGCATTCAGACTAGGAAAGAAAAAACATGAAGTGGTTATGTAGGAATTGACAAACTTTCTAAGGATTTTCTACTTCAATGCTTGAAAACACTTTCTCAATATCGTTCACAGGCAACATGATTTACAATTGTATGAGCAAAGTGAAATTCAGGGAAAAAATGCTTACTTTCCACTTTTACTGCTCTGCTTATTGGTGGCTTGGGATTATTATTTTCTAGTGGACCTCCAATATGTTATTTCATTAGGTAAAATTATTTTCCAGTTTATAAATTTAGATGATCAATTAAAAATTATGAATCAGGATATCTTTAAAAGTACACCAACTTTCTCTCTGGGCTCTTGTCCTAAGGGTGATGAAGGATGAAGTCCATGAACACAGAAAATGGGGAATATAGAGAGTAGTTTACTAGGGAAAACAAAGAAGAGCTCTTGCTAGCCAAGAGAGGCTCCAAGGGAAGATACTGAGGGTGCATTCACCTTCCGGGGGTTACCTGTACTTTGCTGGGCTATTTTGGTGGGTGTGTGAAAAATGAAACAATGAATCAACATGGCTGCTATTTTTACCTAGGCCTCTGACATCAGAACAGACTTACCTTGCATCATAATTTCTGAGGGCTTATCTCAGTTTCCCTAGCCCCTTGCCCTTTGAAACAATGGGGTTGCCATTTTTAGCTAGGCCTCTGATGTCAGGAGAACAGGTGTCCTCTAGCTCCCCAAGCCAGACCTCAGTGAGTCTCTCTCTCTTGTTTTCCAGTTCTCCCAGGGCTTATCTTGGTTTACTCAGGTCCCTATTCTAGCTGCCTATTGATTGTCTATCTCCTGGTCTCAATATTCTTGCATATAAAATTCTATAATAATAACAGAAAACTGAAGTGCTAGATATCCGCTGCCAACACAATCTCAAAAGATGACATGAAATCTGTAGTAATAATGAAAATCTAGACTCTAAGGCAATAAGCATTACTAGAGGTAAGGAGAGACCTTTCATAATGATAGGGGCTTCAATTCACAAGGAAGGTACAAATATTCTAAATTTGTATTCACTACATAATATAGCTTCAAAAACTATAAAGCTAAACTTGAAAGAGCAGCAAAAATATAAAATTCACAATATTACTAAAATATTTTTAAACATAATTTTTCTCAGTAACTGATAAATAAAGCATTCAAAATCTGCAGGTATGAACAGCATAGTTGGTAATCAACCAATTACCATATGTAGAACATAAGGTAGGATAGAAGAAATAAAGATAAGTAGAAAAGAAAAAAGGAAAAATGATTTTTAAAATGAAAACTGCAGCTTCAAGACACAAACCCAGTTAAGATTTTTTTCTTTCTTTTCTTCCAGAACACAATAAGCCTGTAGAATTCCCTTTCACCTGCAAATGGTTTCAGTTGTTCTGTTTTTAGTTGCAAATGGGCTTCTTTCATGTGTGAATAGATTACCTCTCCTCACCTATAAAAATAGGCCTTCCCCTTTGACTGAGCTATTTCTTTCTGTGGGTGAACCATCCTTTTCCAATACCTAGACAGGACTTCCCATAGATTCACAAATTCCACAAATTTCCAACACCAAAAACACAAACATTCCCAGTTCCCAACTGTACTAAGCTTCTCTCTCTCTCCTCTCTCTCTCTCTCCTCTCTGTCTCCTCTCTCTCTCTCTTTCTCTCTCGTTCTCTCTGTCTCCCCACTCCCACCCCCTTTCTCTCTCTAGGGCCCACACTATATTCTTTGAGTGAATAATTTGAAATTCTGCAGAATGAGTCCTTTCTGGGCCTCTTGCTGACTAGTCCTGACAATTCTTCTTCAACCTGAGTTAACAAACTTGCAAATCTATTATATAAGTATCAGAATGCAATATCTGAAAGAGAAGAATACATTTTTAAAACATACTTGGAGCATTTACAAAAATGAAACTGTGATAGCCAACCTGACTCCATTTGTGTAAAGTCGAATGATTCTGGGTAGTTCCTTCCCCTTCCCCGCTTTGGAGTCCCCTCAGTTAATACATGACAGATTGCCACATCCTGCAGTCTGCAACTATATGTTATCTTTGTGCAACTATATGTTATCTTTATACCTTCCCATTTGGTAGAGCAATTTGCAACTGTATGGTATCTTTACAAACTTGTGAACAGGATACTCCTCACCTATGCGATATTTTGTTTCAACTAAATTGTGTGAAACTTCCCCTGACCTCCACTAACTTAGCAAAGTTCTGCTCCTGTGAAATTTCACTTGCGTTGCCCCTCTCTCTGAGCCCTCCCCAATTAGAAGAGCCTTAAAAGAACCCTGCAAGCTGCTTTTCCTCCTCAAGAGTTTTCTAGGCTTGAGCCACTCTCAAACACCAGCTGACAACAAAAAAGGACTCAAATTTGGCTCAGAGTGGTGGTGATTCTCTATAATCTTTCCCAATTAAGTATAACAAAACCATATTCTAGGCTATAAGCCAGGACCCAGCAAATCTCAAAAGGTAGTAAATTAGTTATTGTAGGTAGGTAGAGCAGCTTAACTATGGGGTAAGATAAAAAGTTAACTCAGGGCTGGGGATTTAGCTCAGTGGTTTCACCACCTGCTGCGCAAGTGCAAGGATCCAAGTAGGATCCCCGGTACCAAAAAAAAAAAAGTTAATTCATGTAGCCAGTTAATCAAGCAGCTTGTTAAGCATAAAAATGTAGAAGAAAACACAAGGACAAAGGGTAAAAGGTTGGGATGAGTTTATTATAGATAGATGAGCTAGATAGAAATATTACAGGCAGTCAGATAGGGCTAGGTCCTCAAGAGGGTCAGGACAAAGGTGAAACACACCACAGCTACACTGGAGACACATCAGCTGAAAACAACACCTCAAGATAAAGACAAGATGACCAGACCTACATACTTCCTCAAAGAACAAACACTGGGCCTAATGAATCCTAGATAGACATCAACCACCCTGGTGAGTGACCAAAGACCTCTGGACTCACCACATCTAGGAGAATCTTTGTTCTTTCCATCCATGCTTTTTACATGACTTGTTTCCCAATTCGACCACCATTACCTAAGTGACTATACTTGTAACCTTTGTAAGACCGAGGGCCTTACCAAATGCTCTAAGGAGCTGAAGTGGAGCACACCCGGGGATCCCAGCAGTGTCTCCAGAATGTAAGACCAAGAGCCTTACCAAACACTCTGAGTTGACTGTAGCGAAGAACACCCGGGAAGGAACACACCAGCCAAGTTGGAAAATAAAACAGACCTTTATTAGTCTGGCCAGATGGCACTCCCAAAGCAAAATAGCTTAGAGAGGCAGCTGGCTCAGAGTCCGAGGCTGTTTTTATAGGGGTTTGAGGGGGAAGTTAACATATAGAATTAAAGAAAAGAGGACAAAGGTTAGTGGTCGACTATCATGTATTGATGGTAAGCAGACATTTGCAGCTTGTTCTAAAAATTGTGGTGCCCGGAACATCAGTTGCGGGCAAACAAGGAGTTGAGTAGTTTACTTTGGGACTTTAGGTCTGTTACAGATTTTTACCTAGTGTCCCAAAACTAACAAGCATCTTTATCCATTAACTCACATTTAATCACAATGGGGCTGGAGAAAAGGAACAAAGGTTATGCAGTCCCACACCTTATTGGATGTTCATGGCTGTGGGCCACATTGTACCCACGTGGGTTTTACCCTATAAAACTCCTCTGTAAAGCAGAGTTCACGGGCTACCCACTCAGGTCCCCCTCCTGCCCCTCAGGATCCTATCAATAAATATCTTCCTATTTTTTGGGGGGGGGGGCTTAAATTCTTTTATTGGTACATTTTAGGTATACAATACATTTACATTTATCACTGGGTGCTTGTACCTGTACATGATGTATCTTGGTTCTTATTTTTTCCCCATTCCCTGCCCTCCCTTCACCCGCTCCACCCTTCCCTATTTACAAAGACTTTGTTTCCATTTTTCCCTTTTCTCATAATTTTTCCTTTCCCTTCTTTCCTTTCCCCTTCCCCTCCCACTTCCCCTACCCCTTTGGACCTTTTCTTTCCTATTTCAAATTATCAATTATTCATTTTAAGTGTTTTAATCCTTATTTACACTTTCAGTTTCTCACACTAGAGAAACTATTCAGTATTTACACATGTGTCCTATTTATTTCTACTCTTAACCTCCATTGTTCCGAGGACTCATTCTTTGATTTCTAGAGGACAAGAACTCAGCGTATATACAGTTAACAGGTTGGGAGATATAATATTTCATATTTCACCTCCAGCATTATTTCCTGTAACAAGAATAGAGAGATAAAGACTCATCCCCCTAGGAAGAAGATCCTTATCCAGGGTATGCTAAGTTTATTAACAGCTCTTACAGCTCCTCCCTACCTCTAAACCTGAACTTCAACAGGACTAAAAAAAATTAGAAATGCAAGATAATCAGTTTCTTTTTTAACACTTTGAACTCATTCCTTTTGAACTGAGCCCCCACAATCCACCTATCTATATAAGGCCAAGACAAAGAAAGTACAGAGTATGCCTTTCCCCTCTTGATGAGTATGGATGAAGAGCTTTTTTCTTATTATTTCTAATAAACATTCTCCTAAATTCTTTCTTTTCTCCTCAAATTTATTGTTTCATTTTGGGAGACAAACAACTCAGGGCTATACAAAATTAACTGTTTTAATTGTAAAACAGCAAGAAACCTTTGAGGTCAGGCACATCCATTCTTCTCAAAGAGTACAACCTATCTTCTCACAAAGATGAGCATGAGCCTCTTCATGATCTCCTTGTATAAATCTACATAAATACCTTAAAATATCCCGTGAATACTGAGATTCTTCTCTGTTAGGAAAGTATTTGTTAAATATAATTTCTTTAAATTAATAAAACATAGATCTTAATTCTTACCTGAATACCTGAAGACTGAGAATTCACAATGCCTTGACTGTAGGAATAAACCATAAAATCCTTTGCTAGAAAATATCTAAATGTAAATAAGAGTGACAGAATTTTAAAAGTTTTTCTTTCCAAACATACAAAGCAGCAGTCAGCAAGATGACATCCTCAGGCCAAATCTTACCCTTTCTTTGTTTTTATAAATAAAGATTCATTGGAAAACAGCAATATCTATTAGTGTATTTATGCTAAAAGAGCAGAAGAAAGTAGTTTGGCAGAGATAATATGGCCCTCAATGACTAAAAAAATTTACTCTCTGGACCTTTAGAGAAAAAGTAGGTCAATCTTTGATAGTGTTTTCTTCTGACATATAATATATTTTATTCAATATAATACAGTTACTCAAAATAAGTTTCCAGACTTAATGAACTTTAAAGCAATAAGAAAGGACTACAAGAAGAAGGAAAATGCATTTTAAAATATAAAGACATGAACTGGATGTGAGATTATGAGTCTGCTGTTTTTTCACTGTATGTTTCACTACCATGGATAGTGGACTATATTACTTTCATAAGGAGGTAGAAGAGTCTTAGGTAAAAGTCTTATTTTTAGTACCGGTGCTAAAAATTTAAGTCTATGCTCAGGATTTTGTGGTTATGATTGCCTGTACTTATTATACTATTTTAGTTAGGCTTGCCCACCTCATCCTGACTCTAACCCAATAAAACTTAAGTAGACTACCCAGATTAGTTTCTTTTGGAAAAACTCAGCTAAATTTTGTTTCACAAAATTTCCCTATTTGTCAATTCCCAAAGGCAGTCTGAGGTCAAGTAATATTACTATACATAGATGAGCTAAGTAGAAATATTATAGGCAGTCAGATAGGGCTAAGTCCTCAAGAGGGTCAGGACAAAGGTGAAACACACCACAGCTACACTGGAGACACATCAGCTGAAAACAACACCTCAAGATAAAGACAAAATGACCAGACGTACACACTGGGCTAATGAATCCTAGATAGACATCAACTACCCCAGTGAGTGACCAAAGACCTCTGGACCCACCACATCCTAGGAGAATCTTTGTTCTTTTCATCCATGCTTTTTACATGACTTGTTTCCCAATGGGACCACCATTACCTAAGTGACTATACTTGTAACCTTATTGGATGTTCATTGCTGTGGCCCACGTTGTACCCAGGTAAATTTCACTCTATAAAATTCCTCTGTAAAGTGGGGTCCCGGGCTACCCACTCAGGTCCCCCTCGTGCCCCTCAGGAGCTTTCCTATCAATAAATATCTTCTTACTCTTAACCTCCATTGGCCCTAGGACTCATTCTTCGATTTCTAGAGAACAAGAACTTGGGATATCATACCGTTAACATGTTGGGAGATATATTATTTCATATTTCAACTCTGGTATTATTTCCTATAACAATATTACCCTGAAGCATTCCACACTTGACTACATCTCCCCTTTAGCCAACTGGCTCTGGTATTAATGATATTATTCCCTCTTGGTACTCCCCATGTCTTCCTGTTTACTAATATAAATCCCTTCATCTAGCTTTCCTTCATCCCTTAAATGCTCCACAGTATTCAGTTCTTTGTTTTTTCTTATCTTTAAAATACACCACTACATTTATATCTCATTTATTTCTGTGAGCATATGTATTACCTATATAGACAGCTTTTGGTACTGTAACTGTGGTATATTTTTAAATTTGCTAGTGTGATGACTGCAGCTTTGCTCGTATTGCTTAAGGCAACTTTGAAAACTTGTAGTCTACTGTAATTCCATATACATGTTTTGAGGTTTTTTTTATGTATTGTGATCATGTTATCTACAAACAGGGACAGTTTAGCTTCTCCTTTCTAATCTGAATGCCCTCTCTTTCTTTATTTTGCCTAACTGTTCTGTTTGGAATGTCCGGTACTATCTTGAACAGGCATGGTTATATTATAGACAGCTAAGTTAGGTAAAAATATTATAGGCAGTCAGATTGGGCTGGACTCTTGAGAGAGTCAGTCCAAAAGATAAAAACACATTACAGTTGTGGCTGGAGGTGCATCAGTTGGAGGTCAGGCCTCAATATAAAGATAAAATGACTAGGCCTACATAGTTCTCCAAGGGATGAGACAAGTTGTAATACCTGGTATAATGTAGTCTAGATAGACATCAGAGAAGTCATCTTGGCATGTGATCAAGACCCTCAGGCCCATCATCTTCCTGAAAAGTTCTCTGTTCTTTCCATGTACACTTGCTATGTGACTTGCTACCCCATTGAATGACTATTACCTAAGCGACTATACTTGTAACTTTATGGGTTGATCATAGCTTTAACCCACATTGTACTGATGTGGTTGTGTTCTATAAAACTTCCCCTGTAACACAGTTCCCAGACACCCATTTGGGACCCTTCTTACCTCTCAGCATCTATATCTCTCAATAAACATTTCCTACTCTTAACTTCTGTTGTTCCTTAGAATTCATTCTTTGATTCTGGGGAACACAAACTCAGTGTATCTTACATCTAGCAGGTTTAGAGTTATAATATTTCCCCTATGTCATTTGGAGGTCTGATAACATTCCTATTTCAGTTAGAGTAGGTATCTTGTCTCATTACTAACCTTAGGTGGTCTTGGAGAAAAGCCTTCAACTGTTGACCTTTGAATATGATATTACATATGAATTTGTTATATGTGATATTTATTGTATTGAGGTACATTCCTTCTATGGTTGAGAATTTTATCATAAAGGATGTTGAAAGTCATATCTCTCTCCCATGTTCAAAACCAGATTAATTTCAACTAACTATTTCAGCTGGAATGTCCCACAAATAGTTCATATACAGCTTCTCCAATTCAGATTCACATTTCCCCTGACTGGGGTCTGTTCCTCTTTTCCCTCTACTCTGGCTGCAGAGATCCAACCAGTCCTGCCAACTATCATGATATCAGTCTGCAAGAGGTGGGTCCCCACTTTTTCATTTCTGAATCCCCATTCACAAAAGATTACATAAGATTTTAAGACCAAAAATTTAGGTCACAAGAGAGCATCAGTTCATCCAAAACAGATAAAAAATATTAACAACAATTGTATTATTTTTCATACATCATTTTATTGCAAGGAAAAAATTTCATAGACATAAAATGAAATTCTCAACTAAAAAAAACTTACCTTGGCTTTAGGTGCACAGTACACAGTTTCTCATCTATTGCAATAATATAGGACATCTGGTCCTAGAAAGTCAAGAACAACTAAGAGTGAAAGTGAATTTAATATAAGAAGCAAAACAATTTTATATCAATTAATTCCTCCAAATAGTGCTTAAAATATGTAAGACTGATTTAAAATCTTCAACAAAATATTAGAGTTTTAACATTTATTATTTAACACATTCTCACTATTTCCACCAACAATAAGCAAATCTAAGGATTTATATAAGAAGAGTAATCTACATGTAACTAAATTATAAACTCCTATGAAAGGAGAGACCATATTCTATGCTGTAATGTTTATTCACATGGCATTGTTGGGATAATAAGGTACTCTACAACAGTGAAGCTTCCTGTACCAAGCACAAAAATTATTTAACAATTTTTAAAAAAATATTCCATATTAGGATATCCTATTTCCTATCTTTTTAAATGGAAGATTCTTGATCAAAATTTGATACTGCTTTTGACTCTACCATTACTATTTTCAATTTAGAATACTGGTAGCTGTAGGTTAGAATATTTACAGATCAGTGAATCTGAGGGACAAGATTTTACCTAGCAAAAAAGAACATGTGGTAAGCAATAGTATTATCTGTACGGGGGAAAAAAGCATGTAAAAATGAAAAGGACACAAACACTAGGGCAACAAAAAAGATAAATGCTCCAGGATCTGTGAAAATAAAAAGCACCCAGTATACCACACAAACAAAAGGATAAGGCAAGTTGTGCAAAGGTCAGCAAATGGTAAAAAAATGAAACCAGAAGGTTAATGTCATTAGTAATAAATTGATATCATATATCCAATATGATGTAATGTTAAGAGCATTTCACCTCTATGGTAATGTTCTTAAATCTCATAACCTTAGTTTAATGATGAAAGAATATCAGACAAAGCCAAACTGAGAGGCATTCTACTTAATACCTGCCCAGTACCCTTCACAACGGTCAAGATCATGAAAGACAAGGAAAGACTGCAACATAACAAAGGAGACAGGGAGGGTGCGCAATGGGATATCCTGTTTTAGATTCTGGAACTGGAAAAGGACATCACTGGAAAAACCACTGATACCCAAAGAAAATAGTATTTAATGTATTATCTATTCAAAATGTATACCAATGTTAATTTCTTGGTTTTAACAAACATAATGCATCAACATAACTATATAAATTTTCATATTAGAGGAAACTGTGTGAACAGCATATGAGAATTGTCCGCTATCGCTATATTTTTTCTGTATATCTCAATTTCTTTCAAATTTTTAAATATTTATTTTTTAAAACAGAAAAATTGAGGAAAATGCAAATTAAGCATGACAGATATGAAGACAGAAATACTGCAAAGATTCTTGTACTGAAGCAGAAGGGTAAACAAGTTTTAAAAGTCTCAGTGATAAGAAAATAGTTCCTTGGAGAGGTTGGTCTAAATGTAATAATTAAGTATACTTGCTAAAGCATCTTTATCTAGTTTTTTAGTGGACTTGATGTGCAAGTAGTTATCCAAAGTAGCTCTTGAATGAATATGTTCCCAAAACAAAATCATAGTAATTTTTAAGAGGTTAAAAATTAAAATACAAATTTAACATTATTGTTTAGTAAACTACCTTATAATTTCCTCTATTTGCTTTAAGGATTTCACCAAATTTCTCCAAATTATCTGCAAATATAGCCATTTTATGCTAAATCCCATTATGCAAGTACAAGTAAGGGAAGTAATATTTGCTATACTAATATCTTAATAATTACTGTTTTTCCTTTACCTTAATAGATACAGAAAAGGCATTTGAAGAAATTCAAATCCCATTATGATTAAAAACTCTAAACAAAATACTTAGGGAAGAAATGTACTTCAGGTCATGTACAAGAAGGACACAGCTAACACATTTAGGGAAAGATGAAAGTTCTGTCTAACTTCTGTTACAAGAAACTCCACTTCTACCACTTTTATTCAACACAGTAGTCAAAATCCTAGCAGAACCTATTAGGCAAATGAAAAAAATAAAGATCACCCAAATTAGAAAGGAGGTGTCAAATCACCACTCTTTGCAGATGATAGGATCTTATAAATAGAAAACTCCAAGACTCCACAAAAAGCTATTAAAACCAATTCATTAATTCAGCAAACATCCAAACATGAAAATCAGTAGCAATGTTATATATCAATGGTGCATTACCTGAAAAAGAAATTAACTACAAAAAATACTTAGGAATAAATTTGACCAGAACTTGAAAACTGTCTAGAATGAATATTATGAAATTTTACTGAAGGGAATCAAAGAGACACACACAAATAAAAAAAAAGAAAAAAGAAAAGGAAAAGCATCCTATGTTCATGAGTTGGAATATTTACTATTATTAAATGTTCACAATACCTAAAGTGGTTTACAGACTCAATGTAATCACTATGAGAACTTTATGGCATTCTTCAGAGAAATAGAGAAAAAAAAAAACAATCATTTTAAAACAATAGTGGAAGAGTAAAATAATTAAAATGCAAAATTTGAACAAAGCAGTTCAACAGTAGAATCTGATAAAAAGAATAAATAAATTTGATGGTATGGCAATAAAAATTACCTATTCTAGAGAACAGTGAGAAAAAATATTGAAGATCAGTGAATAAAACTGGAGAAGCCTGGGGCCAGGGATTTAGCTCAGTGGTGTCATCACCTGCCTCGCAAGCGCGAGGTCTGGAGTTCGATCCCTGGTACCAAAAAAAAAAAGGAGAATCCTGTAAGACAACTGTGAGAGTACTGACATGTGAGTAAAGGCAGTTCTAGAAATGTAGGTTCTAGAAATGTGAGAGAAATAGAATAGATAAGGTCAGGAAAAATATTTGAACAAATTATGGCAAAACCACCCAAAATTTAAAGAAAAACATTAATCTACACATCTCAAATCTCAATAAACTGTAAGGAGTAAATAGTCAAGAAGATAAACATTGAGATACTTCCTGGGCAATCTGATAAGACCTAAACATGATGAGAAAAATCTTCAAAATACCAAGACAAAAATGACTCATCACATACAACAAAGCATCAGTACAGTTAATGACAGATTTGTCTTCTAAAATAATTAATGGAGGACAAAAGGCAGTGAAGTGAGGTATAAAATGTGCTGAAAGAAAAAAAAACCCTGCCCGCCAAGAACTCTATATTCATCAAAACCCGTGCTTTTAAAATGGTGACACAAACACCTGCTTTAGTAGAAATACTAAAAGAATACCTTCAGACTTACAAGAAATCATAGCAGATGGTATCTCAAAGAACCAGAAATAGTAAAATAAGTGAGTTAATGTAACATATGTGACATAAACACCATAAATTTATTTTTTTTAAATTCTGAAGCCCAGAAGTCAAGACCATCATGGCAGTAGGTTGGTTTCAGGTGAGACCTGAAGGTTAGGGCTTCAACATATGAATTTTGAAGGGACACAATTCAGGTACACAGTGGAGCTTTTCAAGACAAAACCAAAGCCAAGATCCATAAAAGACAAAACGATAAGATGTCATCAAAATTGAAAGTATGTTTCAAACACTTTAGAAAATGAAAAGGCAAACTACAAGTTGGAGGGAAATAATTAAAGGTATACAACTGATAAAAACATATCCAGAATACAGTATGACTCTCTAGAACTCAAAAATAAAGAAATAATTAAAAAACAGATAAATGATTGAATAAATACTTGGGAGAAAGCTATACAAATAGATAAAAAGACTCATGAAAAATGTTCAACATCATTATTTATTGATGAAATGTACCTTAAAGCAACAATGACATATCATTATACCCTCACTACAACAGTTTTAATCCAGAAGACAGACAACATTCAAAGTTCACAAGCTAGGAGGGAAAGTTGCAGGATTATGAAAATATTCTACAACTGGATTGTGATCATGTTTGCACAACCCTCATTATGTACTAATCATTGAGCTGTGCACTTATGATAGATGAATCCTGTAGTGTGAAAATTATACCTAAATAAATCTGCTAAAAAACAAAGCATTATCAAAAGATTGGCCACTTTAAGTCAGGCTTGTTCAGTTTCTTCTTTCTCTTTACTCTCCTAGGATGCGTAGTATATTTACACGGCAATTCTACAGAGAAATAGATGTTAAATAAATCAGTGAATAAAATAAACTATTACCCTTCCTAATAAAAATAGTAAAATATATAAGGTTTCTTCTTGCCTGAGAATGGGTAGGCACAGGGATCAAGAGTGAGGAAGAAAACTGTTGTCAAAAGATAATGTTGTTTTGGAGAACATTATTTTCCTCATCTGAATGTCCAAGATACCTCCTTGATATCACTTAGAGAAGACACTTAATTCTTCTATATTATTTTCTATATGTGAACTTTTAAAAATAATTTACCATGAAGAAATGATAAATTTTAAACAAAGCAGAGCATTATTATTTATATATTTGCTTTTACCATTAAAACTTTAAATTACCTTTATTGGCAATAATATTAGATATTTACACTTGTATTATAATGATGATATATTTTACAGTTATATGATAAAAATAAGAAATTTCATATAATAATTTATGTTGTAAAAATATTTACGTATCTTACTTGTAAATTACTGCTTGCATTTCCTTGTAGTTTCTCTGGAAATATGATTTGAAGGAATGAACGTTGAGAACCTGAAGAAATTTTTTTAAAAGTCAACAACTTGCCTTAAATTTGACTATTTTCTTGTATTACTTACATAACTATGGATGGTTCTACACTGCGTACTTCTTTAAAAACCCTGAGTACTCACTTTACCAGCACATGCACAGAAATTGGGAGAGCTACAAAGACAACTGTGGCCTCTGTAGGAGAGTGGCATGCAAGTTTATGAGCTGTCACATATTCAAAACAAAACAAATGAACCTTAACAACATTTAACTTGAAAAGTAGATACTTATGAAATACCAAAAAAAAGGGGGAGGAGAGGAGATATTCAACTTCCAAAAAAATTTGCTATTCCTGAAGGAAACAGAATAAGGCAATGGGCCAGGGATTTAGCTCAGTGGTTCCACCACCTGCCTAGCAAGCCAAGGACCCGAGTTCGATTCCCAGTACCAAAAAAAACCCAAACAAACCCAGAACAAATAGAGCAAAAATATCAATCAAAGATATACTTCATTGCACTTGCCCATTTTCTGATTCAATCTCTTATTAGGAGAGGTCTAATATTTTTGAGTTTTTTATATATTCTAGATATTTGTCCTCTGTCTGAGGACTGGCAATTTTTTCTAGTCTATAGGATTTTTCACTCTGTTGACTGTTTCTTTTGCTGTGCAGAAACTTTTTAATTTGATACAATCCTATTTGTTAATTCTTAGTACTATTTCCTGTGCAATAGGGGTTCTGTTAAAAATGTCCTTGCCTACACCTATGACTTCAAGAGTTTTATCTATTTTATCTTCCAGCAGGTTAAGTGTTTCTATTTTAACATTTAGTTCTATGATCCTTCATCAGATGAATGGATAGAGAAAATGTGGTTCTTAGACAAAATGGAGTACTATTCTGCCATAAAGAAAGATAAACGAGTCGTTTGTAGGAAAATGGATGCATCTTGAAACCATAATGTTAAGTGAAATAAATCAGACCCAGATGCTAAGATATTACATGGTTTCCTTTACATGGAAAACCCAAAGTAAAAATAAAGAGCAAAATAAAAGATTGATAATAGCAAGTAGGGAGATAGATCTTTCTCAAAGGGGAAGGGGACCAAGAGACAGACAGAAGGGAGGAAAAATGAATGAAAAAAAGGAAGACGTGTTATGTATATGCACCAACTCCTCACAAGGAATGTAAACATTATGCACTGCAAGCATGTACTAGAAGGAAGGAAGGAAGGAAGGAAGGAAGTGTAAGACCGAGGGCCTTACCAAAGGCTCCGAGGAGCTGACTATAGTGAAGCACACCCAGGAATCCCAGTGGTGCCTTCAGAATGTAAGACTGAGAGCCTTACCAAATGCTCCAAGGAGCTGATTAGTGAAGCATACCCAGGAATCTCAGTGGTGCCTTCAGAATGTAAGACCAAAAGCCTTACCAAACGCTCCAAGGAGCTGACTACAGCGAAGACCACCCGGGAAGGAACACACCAGCCAAGTTGGGAAACAGACCTTTATTAGTCTGGCCAGATGGCACTCCCAAAGCAAAATAGCTTAGAGAGGCAACTGGCTCAGAATCCGAGGCTGTTTTTATAGGGGGTTGAAGGGGAAGTTAACATACGACTGTCACATATTGATGGTTAGCAGACATCTGCAGCTTGTTTTAACAATTGTGGTGTCTGGAATAACAGTTCTGGATAAACAAAGAGTTGAGTAGTTTACTCTGGGACCCTAGGTTGGTTACAGATCCCTATCTAGCATCTCTAGACTAACAAACATCTCCATCTATCAACTCACATTTTAATCACAATGGGGCGGGAGGATCTAGCATCCTTAGACTAACAAGCATCTCTATCTATTAACACATT
>NW_004624780.1:3870614-3896130 GCF_000247695.1 Heterocephalus glaber
AAAGGAAAGAAGGGAAAGGAAAAAATGATGAGAAATGGAAAAAAAGGAAACAAAGTCTTTATAAATGGGGAAGGGTGGAGGGGGTGAAGGGAGGGCAGGGAATGGGGAAAAAATAACAACCAAGATACATCATGTAAAGATAAAAGTTCCCAATGATAAATGTAAATGTATTATATACCTAAAATGTACCAATAAAAGAATTTAAGGGGGAAAAAAATGAGGCATAAAGAAATTTTTAGGCAGAAAAAAAATTAAATTCACTGTTTAGGAAATAATAAGATCCAGACTTCTGAGATAAGTGTACTTGGGCTGAAAGGAAATTTAAAATTTCTCAATCTCCTGGGCTTTCCTTGGAGAAGCAAGCAGCCTTCAGCCCCATTTGAAGAAATCTGCCTTTCACTGCATAAAACCTTACACTGACTTCACCTGAACCAGAAGCCCCATAACTGGTAGCTCACCACCACAAACTCTTATTATTTCCAAGCTTTTATCAGAAGTTAAGTTGTCCCCAGAGAGGCTGTAGTCCCAGCACTGAGAAGGCTGAGATGGGAAGATTGCTGTGAGTTCAAGGCCAGCCTGGGTTACACAGCAAGATCCTGTTTCAACACACCCGCCCCAAGTTGTATTGTAGTTTGCCTAGGGAGAAACTGCAAAAAATTGCTTTGAGAGTACAAAATTCTTACACCAAAGTGCTACAAAATCCTAGCAGGATCCTTAGCCAACAGGAGATGATTCGGGGGTGGGAACAAATTTATTAATATGGAGTTATTACCTACGATTTAGGATTTAATGTACTAGATCCATTACCTAAGACTGGATCCTACCATTTGCTTTAATGGTTATTTGAAACATGAATTTTACAATTATCTTCAACACATGAAGTTAAAAATCAAGGAATGTTTTGACAAATTGTAGGAAAAGGAATCTGAAAGCAGAGAATAGGAAATGTAAGAAATAAACTATTGTATGCAATTCATTTAACCAGCTTTTAGCTGATGAAGGTACACAGAGGGAAAGTGAGCATATAAAAAGACTGATACATGTGTCATTAAGAAACTGTAAATTAAAACAACAATGAGATACTACTACACACCTATTACAATGACCAAAATCCAAAATACTGACCACTCAAATGCTGGTCAGAATTTAGAACAACAGACACTCATTCACTGCTGGCAGGACTCCACAAGGTATAACCACTTTGGAAAACAGTTTGGTGATTTCTTATAAATATAAACATACTCTTAAATACAATCCTCTAATGACTCTTCAGCATTTATCCAAAGAAGTTGAAAATTCACGCTCACACAAAAACCTGCACACGGACGTTTATTTGTAACTGCCAAGACTTGGAAGAAACCAGAATGTCCTTCAGTAGATCAATGGATAAATGATAGACCATGTCCAGTGATGGCGAACCTTTTAGAGACTGAGTGCCAATCTGCAACCCAAAACCCACTTATGTATCCCAAAGTGCCAACTCTACATTAGTACCTTTTGTCTTAAAACACAATAACCTGTGTGCCACAGGTTCACTATCACTGATCTAGACAGTGAGATATTTTTCATGGCTAAAAGGCAATGAGCTATCAAGCCATGGAAAGACACAGAGGAACCTAAAATATATATTACAAATATATATTACAAAGAAAAAGCCAATCCGAAAGCTACACACTGTATGATTCAAACTATATGACAATCTAGGCAACGCAAAGCTATGAGCATTGTCGAAAATTGTTTAAGGCTAATGGGGGAGGAAAGGATGAACAGGCACAACACAGAGAATTTTTGACTCATGATACTACAAGAGTGGGCACATGTTGTTACACATTTGTCAAAACCACAGACTGTGAAACACCAACAATGAACCCTAACGTAAGCTAGAGACTTGATAGTAAGGATATGTCGATGTAAATTCCTCAGTTCTAACAAATCCATCTCTGCAGAGCCAAACGTTGAGAGAGTTGGGAAGGGATATGGGCTATCTGGGAATTCTTTACTTTCCACTCAGTTTTACTGTGAACTGAAAACAACTTAAAAACAATTTTTGTGGGTTGTTTTTTTTTTTTTACCAACAATAACCTGATACAACGCAATTTCATTTTAGGTGCTTTCCCACAATTGAAATTTTTGAAAAGTTAAACTAGATAATACATTTTAAAAATAAGTAAAAATCAATGTTCAATATGCATAGATGAACAAATTTTAATGTGGCATATTAAGAAAAGCTCATTGATATTTTTCAGATTCGACACCACAATTAACCATTGCCATTTGTCAAGTTATAGTACACAAAGAATACTGTAATCTGAAAGCCTATGGAAATACTCCTCCCTTTATCAAATACACAAGCTGGATTTTCTTCCTATTCTTCAGACTAAACGTCCCGCAAGAGACAGCGACAGCAGCTCTGAGGCCCGCAGTGCCCCTCCACGGCCTCCCACGATTTTTGTACCTAGAGACGCGCAGCTGCCTGGCGCGCCCTGCCAGCTCAGACCAAGGTTGAGGAAGGCGGTCCTTTCATTCTGAGCGAAATTCAGGGCCCTCCTGGTGCTTCGGAGTGAAGTCAGCGTCTGAGCGTACGACCCGCCCAAAAAGGCCGCCCGCCCTACGGCGCCCCCACGCTGCGGCTTCCGAACCGACGGCCGCCCCTAGGCGCAGCCCGGAGCGCAGCAGCAGCAGTAGCAGCAGCGACAGAGGTGGGCGCGGTATGGCGGCCCCGGCGGCTCCGAGCGGCGGGCGATGGGCGGCGGGCGATGGGCGGCGGGCGATGGGCGGCGGGCGGAGCAGCCGTTGCGGGCCGGGAGGGTCCTGACACCGCGTGGGCCTGGTGCCCGCGCTCCGCGTCCCTCACGGCGGCCGCGCCTGGCCACGGCCCCTGCTGCCCGGAAAGGAGCGCAGTCTGCGCCCCGCGTCCCCACGGACGACGCGCGCGTCCAGTGCCGGCGCAGCCGCGACGCCAAGGCGGGAGGAGCCCGCGGGACGAGGGAAGAGGGCGTGACACAAAGCCTAAATGTCGTGTGGTGTCTCCCACAGGAGAACCAGAGGAAAAATAAGGAGCAAAATAAGAGATAATAGGAAGTAGGGAAAGAGCTTTTCACAGGGGAAGGGGACCAAGAGGGAGAGGGAGAGAAGCGGGAAGGGGTTAAAAAAGGAATGAAGATGTGTCAGGTACCAACTCCACACAAGGAATATAAACATCATGTACTACACAGTGAACTAATGAACTGAAATAATAAAAAATAAAGAATATTTGAAATCCCAGACAGTGGCATATTGCGAAGGTGATCAGGACCAAGACATGCTAAGGTCCTCGCATTGTTTGGAAAATAAACGTAACTTTACACATTACATTAGATGCGTAAGCGGAAAACTGTAGGAAAACCTCTAAAAGAGATTTTATTTTTATATCTAATTTAAAAGTATCCCTAAGCACACAGGAGAAAAATGAAATGTGACATAAGGGAAACTACATAAATCCGAAAGAATACAAAAGAAATTGGGTGTGGGAAAGTTTTCCTGAGAGTATCTGCAGTTGTGGTAGAGGTGGCCTGTGAGGGGGAGAAAAGATAGTTCATAGTGCATGTGGCCCGAGTGAAATAATGCTGTATTCATGACAAGCTCAACATCACACCACTTCCACATTCCATGACAACAGATAAGGGTAGTTTATATTCTGAGATTATTATATAGTCAATAGGTAAAGAGATTCAATTAGAGTCTAAAATGGAATCAGAATATCAGTATTACTCCATAATCAGTAATCCGTGAAGGTTGTAGCTTATATGTTTTCAAAAAGAATAGCACATGAAATTGTAAAACAATTTGTGAAAGATAAATAAGGCGACTAAGTGGAGGAAGCACTTGTGTTGTTAAAATTTATGGGTAGCTCATTACTGCTGTGTAAGCCTAGCTGTGTTTATGTACACAGCTGAAATTTCAGCTCCTCAAACAATATCCACCCTGAGGGTTAACCATGTGATTATGTGTCTTCTTGTCTGCTCTCATCCTCATATAGTACTTGGATACACTTTGGGGGGGGGCGGGTACCGGGGATGGAACTCAGGTCCTTGCGCTTGCAGGGCAGGCAGCAGAACCACTGAGCTAAATCCCCAGCACTTGGATACCCTTCTTAACTCTGTCATCAATCCAATCCTAGTATCTGTTCTAACACCATGCTAAAACACTAGCTGATAAATGTTTCCCAATTTATACAATCTTCACTTCATTTCAGTTAGTTTTCAACGGACTCATACTGAATAATAAAGACTATATATGAGGACACTCAATGTGACATGCAGTTGGAGTTGGCAGGACTTTGGGGGTAGCAAGATGAGATGCATTTCACATGATGTGAATTGTACTAAATTTTCTGCTTCTCTCCTAATTTTAAAGCCCTCTTTTCTATCTTTAGTTTCAGCTCTTGTGGGTGTTTTTGTTTTTGTCTTTTAGTTCTAGAATCTAACAGATTGTTTTTGAATTTTTTAATTCTATGGTGAAATTCTTAATCTTGACAGTAATTCCACTGCAGAATTATCATAGTTATTTGAAGTATTTTAGATGACTGTTAACTGGATATCATCTGAGTCTGTTTTTATGGTCCATTGCCTCATTTCTTTTATACCTGGCCCCAAATAATAAGCAAGTATAAAAATTCAAACTTTGGAGCAGCACTGGTCCTGTGAGCGTCTTCTTATGATAGTAAGCTACTGTCTGCATTTGCAGGTAACAGACATAGGAGGCAAAACAAAGAGCCTACGCTGCATGGAATGTGGATTCTAAGACCATACATAAACCCTCTAGAGGGTGATACTTCCATGTTAACTAAACAAAGGAACACCTGTTCCTAAGGGTGCCAGTGATAATATTGTGTATTCTTTGTAATGGTAGAAGAAAAAAAAAGTCTCCATGGAGCCAGGCATGTGGCTCACACCTGTAATCCCAGCACTCTGGGAGGATGAGGCAGGAGGATCTCAAGTTAAAGACCAGCCTGGGCAATTTAGTGACTTGGTGAGACCCTGTCTCAAAATCCTTTGAGATTATACTGTTATAAAGTATTTTACAGATAAGAAATCAAGAACAGAAAAGGATAAGAAAGTTGCCTAAATTTAGAGCTAGTGAGTGTCAAAGCCAAATTCAAGCTGCGCAGCTGGGCTAATAGTTCATGCTCTTAACAATGTCAGTGCATGGCCTCACAAATTTAAACAAACATTTCATAATACAACATAGTAATACATATGTTTTTAAATTGTAAAGAAAGAATTAGAATACTAGATAGCAATAGCATATAATCAGTAACAGGTGATCAGAATTAAAGCATTATAAGGTCTTCATGTTGTTTAGAAAAAGTAAACATAATTTCACTAAACACTAACACAAAAGAAAAATGAAACATACTGTAAAAGGAACTACATAAATCCAAAATAATATGAGGAATTGGATGTAGAAAAGAAACAAAATCAAAAAACTAATGACAACACATAGTAAAATGAGATGTTAGAAAATTTTATTAATGGTTACAATCAATATAAATAGACTGAAGTATACAATTAAAAGGCAAACATTTAAAAAATTAAAAATCCAGGATTTTTTTATAAGAGCCTACATAAAGGCCAAGAAAAAATTCATGTGACATGAGATAAATACTGACCAAAACATTCTAATATTGCTACATTAACACAAAAATTCTAATTAAGAAATTATTTTCCCCAAGCTCATACATAACTACCCCAACTCTCCATAATGGAAAAATCTCAAAACAGCTATAGGGACCTGCTTTAAATATTTATAATTATCTACATGAAAGATGTCATCTGAAACAATATGCAAGAAATTTTAAATGTTCTTTAATGGAAACTGAAAGCTTTTTCCTTGGGATCAAGAATAAAGAAAGAATGCCCACTTTATCAGTGCTATGCATCATAGGACTCAGAGGTCTTACCATAGCACTCAAACAATAATAAAAGGCAACAAAGAATCAATGATATGGTTATATGTGTGTGGGGTGGGGGGAGGTACACACAAGATTCCAAAGCACGCATTAAGAAATTGCTAGATCTGGGGCCTGGGATTTATCTCAGTGGTGCCACCGCCTGCCTCTCAAGACCAACATCCTAGATTCAATTCCCAGTACCAAAAAAAAAAAAAAGAAAAGAAAAGAAATTGCTATAGCTAATCAATGAATTCAGAAGACTTATATAGGGCACAAGGTGAACACACAAAAATCAATTGTGTTTCAACACAGAAGCAATGAACAATCGAAAAAAATTAAGAAAGCAACTTCATTTACAATAATATTCAAACAAAACAAAACAAGAGTGACAAACTTTTACACTGAAAGCTATAAAACATTTCTGAAAGAAATTAAAGTGCCTGGAGTAAATAGACAAGTCACAGTCATGGAATCAAAGACTTACTATGTTTGTTGAGATGTCAGTAAAACCCAAAGCAATCTATGAACTCAACAGAATCATTAATATAATTTCAACAGCCTTTTTTTGTTGAAATTGAAAGACTGATCCTAAAGTCCATACAGAATTATAAGAGGACTAGAATAAACAGAACAGTCTTGATAAAAAACAAAATTGGAGGACTCACCTTCACAGTTTATAACTTACCGAAATACAATAGTAATCAAAATAGTGTAGTACTAACATAATGATGGACACAAAGACCAATGAGTTGATAGTCTAAAAGTACACTTACACATCTGTAGACAAACAATTTCCTCCAAGGGTGCCAAGTCCATTTAATGGTAACAGAATGGTCTCAACTCTGACACATGGATTTCCACATCCAAAGTAATGAAGTTGGATGCCTACCTCACTCACATCATGTACAAAAATTAGGCCAAAATGGATAAACTAAATTTAACAAGAAAAAATAGGAAACTCTTGTAAGAAAATATAGGGTAAATTCTTCATGTTGAATTTGACAGTGGATTATTAGATAAAATATCAAAAGCATAACCCACAATAACAAAAAATAGGACTAGAGATGTAGCCTGGTGGTAGAACATTTGTTTACCATGCAAGAGGCCCTGGGTTCTGAGCACCACAAAAGCAACAACAAAAAAACTAACTAAATAAATAAATAGATAAAAATAGGAAAAGACTTCATAAAACTTAAAATGGTTTCTGCACAAAAGGACATTATCAGGAAAGAGAAAAGTCAACCTAGGGAGAAAAGATTTATAGATCATACACCTGATAATAGTGTATGAATATATCTATGTTAAAAACTCCTAATTGTGGGGGCCGGGGATTTAGCTCAGTGGCACTGCACCTGGCTTTCAAATGCAAGGTCCTGAGTTGGAGCCCTGGTACCAAAAAGAAAAAAAATCCTATTTATACAGGAGATGAGATATGAAAATATTATATCTATCAACCTGTTAGATGTCTAATATTCCAAGCTTGTGTGTTCTAAATATGTAAGAATGAGAGTTCTAGGACCAACCAAAGTTAAGAGTAGGAAGATATTTATTGATAGACTAGCTCCTGAGAGGCAGGAGGGGTCCCCAAATGGATAGTCTAGGACCCCACTCTACAGGGGAGTTTTATAGAGCAAAACTCACATGAGTACAGTGTGGGTTACAGCCATGAAAAATGTTACAAGTATAATCACGTAGGTAACAGTGAACCAATTGAGAAACAAGTCACGTAAAAGGTATGGATGGAAAGAACAAAGGCTTCTAGTAAAAGATGTGTTTAAAGGTCTTTGGTCATCCACCAGCATGAATGATGTCTATCTGGGCTTCGTTAGGCCCACTATTTGTCATTTGAGGAAGTATGCAGGCTAGTTCATCTCATCTTTTTCTTGAGGCATGGTCTCTAACATGTGTCTCCAGCCATAGTTGTGATATTTCACCTTTGCCCTGAATCTCTCAAGGGCCTAGCCCAATCTGACTGCCTGTAATATTTTTATCTAACTTAGCTGTCTATAATATTCCATCCTGAACTACTGTGAGGGGGGAAGGGGCAATGACCATTCTGGCTACTTCAGGACTGAAGGGGGTCATAGTTGTGACTGGCAATCAGAGATACCTTCCAGAGGATCTATCTAAAGGCCCTCAATAGGCATCAGGCATTCTTGTTGTGGGTAGGCATATAGCTTTAAGTCTGGAGGAGACAAGGCCAAAGAAACAGTTAAGTATACATGGGCCAAACAACACAATCAACAAGACTACAGTGGACCCACGCTCAAGTTACAACCAGCCTGACATAGGAATGACTTGGGTTAATTAGGATAATGGAAGATTCATCTGCCTCTTGTTATCTGTAGCATGTACCAAGGTAAATATCCAGATCTCAGCTGTATTGACCTACAGCCAACTTCAGTTAAAACCAGCCTTCGGGAACTGACTGAGTTCATAAGTCAAGGGTCCACTGTATTATGACTATAACCAACAAATGCTTCCACCAGGAAGAGTCAGTAATAGCCTTCCACAAAGAGAATAAGGAGAAGGTCTAGGGAATTTTAGAATCTGACATGGCCTTAACATCATGTAGTATCTTGAACAGCCATCAAGATATTAGCAGAAGTATCAGGAATGTATACACAAAATTCAGCTTTTACAATTGCACAAGTACCCCCTTGTGCTGCTGTCAGGATGTCTACTGCCATTTGATTTTGGAGGACAGCATGTCTCATTAATTTTACTTTTTCATTTAGGAGAGAGAGATCAGTCAGGTGTCATTTAAGGCCAACTGAGTATAGTCAAGGCCTTGATGTGTTGCATGACATCCTTTAATCCTAGGGAAGGGACAAAGATAGACACCAAATGATCATCCCAGTGAAACACATTTCTAAACCATTGATGTGGTAGATGGGTTAAGTTTGCAGGTTTGTTTATATTTTTGAGACTCCTGCCTTATAACCAAGCAAATTCCAGTGTGTATCTCCTTATCTATACAAGGGATAGCCAAAACCACAAATTTGTTTCACGGGACCAATGAGTGCCACTGGGGGCTTTCCATCTAATTTTAGGTTGACTAAACAAGTCTGTTGTAAACTACTCTTTGACCTGTAAAATTATAGTGTGTGTACATTGCTTTGGATATGTCTATCCCAAATATTTATTAGAGTTAGGTCAATGAGAATGGGAGTGATTTGTTGTTCTCAACATAAGGGGCCTTTCTATTAAGTTGTCTTGTAGTTGTCCAAAGTGAATTTTTTTTTGGTACCAGGGATCGAACTTGGGCTTGTGAAGCAGGTGGAAGAACCACTGAACTAAATCCCTGGCCCTGTCTTGTAGTTGGAATTAACCACATATAATCATCTCATATCTAAAAGTAGCCATCTTGATACATATGATTGTTGGCTCACATGACAAGACATTTATACTTACTTAATATGGATTTTACTGCTGTCTGTAAAGAGGCTTCTGTGGCCTTTTTGGAAAACATTTGATTATGCCCAGGATCATTAAGGGTGGAATTTATAAGCCACTCGGTTACCTTGTAATGGTGTGCTAAGCTATGAACTACTGGACATTTTTGTGTCTCATTAATGTACTATAGTATAGTACAGTACTATAGTATTGTTTTTATACCTCTTTTGGTTATACTTTTCTGCTGAGTTTTTAATACCAAGTTAAAATAAGACCTGTGTTAATCAAAATTAGCCTCTTGCTATCAAGATCAGGTAAGTCTTCTCAGACATTATTTTTGGAATCACGTAGAGAGCCTGTTAGCTCCTCTGTCATTGTCAGCTGTCTGGATGGGTCACAGTCTTGCTTGACCATGTTGCTTTCTGTGAAAGCATGGGAGATTTTTTTTAACTTTTTGGTGACTCTCCTTTGGCCCACTGTTGTTGCTTCTTGTCCTCTGGGATCCAGCAGTCTCCCTTCTCAAGAGGTTAGGTGACTCACCAAAGTTGTAAGATCCTGTTGAAATGTCCTAAGTCTTCATTGATCTTGGAGGGCCAGGGCCAAAATATTTGCTGTTCTCTTAGTCTAGTTACTTTTCTAACTCTGGTCTTCAAACTGTAGTTGTTGAACACTCTGAAGAGAAGACCAGTTACATCAGTATTGCAGTGGGGGCAGTGAGCTTAACTATTATAATCTCATATGGATATCAAGCATTTTGAAATAAACAGTACAGCCAGAATACTGTTTTTCCCCCCAAGTATGGTGGTTTTAGTGGTTGTGTCTCTGTAGAATGTTAACAGATAACAATTATAAAGTTTATAGAGAAAAACATAGTATTTTTAGCATGACAATTATGATATTATCTTTGAAACACATTTAAATGTCCATCTTAGTATAGAATAGCTGTTTAGTCAGTTATCTCTAATATTTAAAGAAGCTCTTACCTAATTTGGTATCTTTCAATAGGATGTCATTGAAGAAGCATGTGACATTGTCTGGACTGCTCAGTGTCTGAGAATCTCTTGTTTATAGTGACACATATATAACATATACATCACATAAGCTTTTTTTTAAAACTATCATTTGACTAGTGGTCTCTTGCTGGTTTGACATATACCTCTTATCATAGGTTACTGGAGCACAAAAGAAAGGTAGATATCTAAGTCTAAGAAGAAGGTTATCATCATAAACAATCCTAAGAAAACCTTATTTTACCCACAGAAAGCTGTATCATTTGATGACAACCAATATAAACATATAATAATAATGTTTAGCAATATTTATTGGGGTGTGTCTCCCATAGGGCTATGAAAACTATTGGGGTCCAATTAGTGAACAAAGGTTGGATTAAGATATTTCCAAGCAGCTGCTCCTTTATTCTCCAAGGAGAGTCCTGTCCAGCAGTTTTTCTAGGCCTAAGGGGTCCCTATGTAATTGTCTTAGATGACCTACAAGAACTAGATTATAACAATTAACACGTTATTTTTGACTAATGAAAGACTCTCAAGTTATTGTACATAGACAGCAATATGTATTGTATTTGCAAAACCAGTTTTGGCATCACTTTGATCAGCTGGCAACTTGGGTAGAACCATATTTTTAACCCTAATGATAATTATCTACAAACCAGATTAAGTTACAGACAAACATCTTAAAAATCCAAAAAGGCAAAAAGAAATTGTTGAGGTCAAACAAAACAGCTGTATGTATTGTAACAAATTGAACAGACAGATGGACAAACACACATAAGATGATTTGCCTAACAACCAGTGTACTCGAATGTATTTGGTCAAGTTGAATATTTGTAGTTATAAGTAAGACTAGTCAGAACTTTTTAAAAGACATTTAACAGAGATCTATTGTAATAAGAATCAGAAAGAATAAAAACCTTTTACACTTGTGAAAACAAAGACAATCTTTAAGGTAGGCTCTAGTCTGATGGTTTGTCTGACAGCCATAGGCTCTCTTCAGAAGAAAGAAGTCCTACCACATTGTGTGGTGTATATACAGTGATAGCTTTGCCTAAAGTCAGCTTGGATACTTCTGGTATTAGGAGAGCTACTGTAGCCACAGCTCTAAGACACACAGGCCACACCTTTGTTATAAAGTCTAATTTATGACTTACCCTACAGGCTGTTGAGCAGGTCCTCAATCCTGCATAAGCACTCCTAAAGCCATGCCCCACTTTTTATCAACATACAGGTTGAAGTGGTGTCTTGTCAGAAGGCTCTGTGCTGGGACATTTAGAAGTGCTTGCTTAAGCTTGTTGGATACAGTTTGGGGAAATCAGGTTTGCAGCTTAAAATATAGGTATCTGTCTTTTGGGGTTTTTTATAAGCTAATAGAGGGGGCATGCAATCTCACCATACCCTTCTATCCAAAGATGGAAAAGGCCTGTAATTCTTAGGAATTCCCTTAGCTGTTCTAGGGTCTTAGGCTGCAGGAAGGAAAGTATTGGTTTAATTTTCTCAGTCCCCAGTCTTTGGGTTCCCTTAGGTATGATAAGGCCCAAATATTTTACCTCAAGACTGCAAAGTTGTGTCTTATACCTAGAATCTTTATAACCTCTGTTTGCTAGAAAATTTAGCAGAGCATGAGTTAAAGAGCTCTTCTGAGGGGACACATAACAGTATATCATCTACATATTGCAAGACCATGATTTGGGAAAAACTGCAGCATTTGAACAAGATAAAAGTTTGAGTTTTAGGCATAATTAAAAGGAATGGGTGAAAAGAAAGTTGTTCCAGTTACAGCCTAAGGGTTGTGTGCAATAATGAGTTACCTCTTCTCCAGTGATTTTTTTCACCGAGTTATGATGGGCGGAAGGAAGGCTCTGGTTGAAAAAGAATGGCTGAGAGTCATGTGCCAGATGATTCGGGGCTTCTTGGTGGAGATGACAATTTGAACATAGGGAGATGGCAGAGAGTGCCCCGAGGCGCTTTAGTCTTGTTGGACGAGCCAGCAACATCAGCCTGATTCTTGGGGGTTTTGCCTCAGGGAGCAGTCTGACCTCTAGTGGTTACCTCTGCAATCAAGGCATGGTTTAGGGGGCCTCTTAGGGCAGTCCCTCTTAAGGTGGCCTGGCTTAGAAGCTTTACTTTTAGATTATAAAGGGTAAGGAGGGATCTCAGACTCTAAAAGGTAAGTGGGAAAAACCTTAAACTCAGTAATAGTAGCTGGAGCTTTGATTAGAATTATCTTGGAAATCTCATCCTTGGGTTTAGTAATAGTAGATGTGGTCTTGATTAAGGTTGTCTTGGAAATCACATTCCCAGGGTCCAAAAGGCAAAGGTGGGAAATCTCAGACCCAGTGGATATGGCCCAGAGGTGTCGTTTTTTTGTGGCTTACATTTATATTTTGAACATAAATAAGGATTATCTTTTAATGCAAAGAAAATCTGAATTTAATGCAATTTTGACCATTTTTGTCTCTCACAATTCTACTTGTGAAATAGCATCATAATCAATACTTACCTTTGTGTTCCATTTTATCTTAAGGATCTTGGCAACTCCGTGTCCTCTTCCTTCATTTAGCCTCTGGATCAGTCACCTCTACACCTTCTGTCACCTACTCAGACCTTTTCCTTCTGACAGTATTTGTGGGATGTCCCCTCTTCAGGGGTGACTCTAAGGTAGCTTTTATCCCTCTTTTTACTTTTGGTACACTTTAAAGGAGTAAAAGATTTTGACACTGAGCTTCTGAAAGAAATCCAAGAGAAAGAATGGCTTTTAATTTCTACTTGATTTTTATATTCTCAAGTTGTCCCCCAAGTTGATTCTGCTGCAGAGCAGGTGGCTGCCCTCTGGAGAGAAACCTGAAAATAGATTGGTCCAGACTAGCTACCATTTACTGGCTCATGACCCTATTGATAGAGTGCTATACAATAAGACAGGCCCTTGCCTTGCCTCCATTTTTTTTCACAGAATGTTTTGGTTTGGAAATGTAAGTTTGTGTTGCTGGGCTCCTGCCCAATGTATCAAAATGGTTTGTGACTGAACTGTGTGACCTTTCAGGAATGTTCTGTTAAACTCTGCCCCCTCACAAGAATGTTCTGTTACGAGCAACCCCTTCTCAGGAATGTTCTGTAACTCCGCCCTCCTGTTTCATTGAGCATGCTCGTCTACCCTGTAGATCCCTATATAAACAGGCTTTCATTTCTGGTAGAGCACACAGACTTCTCTGAGCCCACTAAGGGCTCGCCAGCATAATAAAGGTTTTTCTCCACCTCTTCAACAGACCATCAGATTCTCCAGTCTTCAAAGAATGACACCTGTGATCCAGAGCCGCCACACTGAGCTGCAAAGCTCAGCTGTGCCTCAGAGCTGCCTTTCAAGTTTCCACACCGAACTATAAAGCTCAGCTGTGCCTCAGAGCTGCATTCCAGAGCTGCCACACTGACCTGTAATGCTTATCTGTGCCTTCTGAGCTGTGGGACTTGGCTGCAACACTGAGCTGTAACACTCAGCTGTGCCTCTGAGCTGTGGCACTTAGCTGTGACACTGAGCTGTAACCCTTGGCTATAGCACAGAGCTGCTCTGCGGCAACACTATCTTCCTGGTAAACTCATACTCCTAACTTCAGCTGGTGTTTCTAAAAGCACAAGTTATACCATTAGCTGAATCCATTTTAAGTAAAAAGAGCAAAGCTAGAGGCATCTACCTTTTTATTTCAAATTATATTACAAAGCTCCAGTAATCAAAACTGCACAACACTTACATAAACATAAATCAATGGAATAGAATCGAAAGTCCCCAATTAAATGATAAACATGGTCAACTGATTTTTGACAAGTGTTGAGAAAACACAATTGGGAAAATTACACTATCTTCCATAAATGGTATGGGTGACCACAGGATATCCATAGGCAAATAAATAAACAAATGAAATGAGATCATTATCTTACACCATACACAGAACATCAATTCAAAAACACTTAACTCTAAGTCTTGAAATCATAAAAGCCATGGGAGAATCAGGGGAAAGCCTTTTTGACTTTGGCCAAGGCAGTGCTTTTTCTGAGACCAGAGCTCAGCCAAAAAAGGAAAAGATACACATGGGAGTCTCAAAGGAAAAAGCAACAAATCAACCAATAACTGAAAAGATGCCCATGGAATGGTAGAGAATATCTAAAAATTATAGAAAGCTAACAAAGTGCTAATGTCTAAAACATCTAAGAAACTCTTGAAACTCAATAGAAAAATAAATTAGTAAATAAGTCAGTTTTAAAATGTATGAGGCACTGAAGAAGTAAAATAACACTTTGTCAAAAAAGCCCTACAAATGACCAATAGTATAATTAAACATCAGGGAATGTAGATCAAAACCACAGCAATATATCACTTTATATGTCAGAAAGACTATTATTTTTATAAAGTTAAGTGCTGACCAAAAGATAGTGCAGTAATAGGGAGAAAAAGGAACCCTTGCACATTGTTGATGGGAATTTAAATTGGTACTACTGCTATGGAAAACAGTAAGGAGGTACAGTAGAAAAATTAAAAACAACTTCCATATGATCCAGCAACTCCACCTCTGCTGTATGTAGATAGAAACTGAAATCAGAATAATGAAGAAACACATCTCATGTTTGCTACAGCATAAGACACACTATATAAGACAAGGAAGAAATTTAAATTTTTTTCAACAAGGAATAAAGAAAATAGCAGGAAGTGGAAGAGGAAAGGAGATAAGGCAATAGCACACATATAGAATACATGCAGGAATGTTATTCAATTTTTAAAAAGAAAGTAATTCTGCCATTTACAATAATGTGCATGAATTTAGAGGACGCTGTGTAAGTGACATAAATACACACAAAATGACAAATACTATGTAACACCACATTTATAATGATCTATAACAGCCAAATAGTGGGACTGTTTTCAGGGGCAGAGGGAAGAGGCAAAGTGGAAGTATTGGTCAAGGAGTATGAAATTCAGTTATGTAAAATGATCAAGTTCTAAAGCTCTACTGTACAGCATAGTGTGTTTAGTTAACAATAATGGACTCTGAATTTAAAGGTGTTAACAGCCTAAGAGAGTAGATCTTATGTTAAATGTTGCTATCACAAACTAACATTAGGGAGCAGAGGAATCTTTTAAAGGTGATGAATATATTTCTGACATTGATTGTAGTGATGGTTTCATAGATACTGACATGTCTAAATTCACTAAAATATATACATTAAATACGTACATCTTTTTCTGTTAATTGTATATCAATGAAGTTGTTTTAAATTTAACAATGCTTTAAAAATAGAAGCAAAAGGGTATTATAGTCTTTGGAAAATGCCATTTGATTCATAAAATGTATTTGGTGTGCTTAAAAGCATATACAAAAATCATTGTAGAGAAATTATCTCAAATGAATAACAGAAAAAACATTTAAAACACTGAATGTAGAATAATCTATAGGGTAAAGCAGTGTTTCAACAAGGTTATATCACATCAAAGAAGAGGGACTGTAACACAAAATATATTTTTGAAGAAATGATAGCCCTCTATTTTCCATATTTGGTGAAAAATATTCATCTATTAATTCAAGAAGCCAGTAAATAAAAATAAGGTAAAACCAGGGTAAAAGACCTAAGTATTGTATAATATACCCATACTGTTAAAAACTAAAGAGAAAAGTTTTCAAAGCACACAGAAGTAGAAAAAAAATCAAAATAAGAAAAACATAATTATATTCTCAACAGAATCAATGCAAACCAAAATACAATAAAATGTATCTTAAAATTATTGACATAAAAATAATTTATTAATATAGAATTCTTTATCATGGTTTGAAATAAAATTAAAGACTTTATGATGAAAATGAAATAAATAAACACACCATTAAATAAAGCTGAGAGAATTCAATGTCAGCAGTTAGCAGACTTACACTATAAAAATAATTATTCGATTTCTTCAGAACGAATACACATAATTTCAGATGAAAAGTGGGATTAAAATATTACAGTGTATTGCAAATAACAAATGAGTGGGTAAAAGTATAACACTATATATTTTTTTCCTTTCCTCCTTCTTTGGAAGGAGGGGAAGGTTTAATTGTATTATAGAGATTATAAAATATGTATTTTACATATCCAAATACATTTGGAGGATAAAATTGTATCCTCCTAAAATTGGACCTAAAAGTTGCAACATAGAGTTATGCTGTTGAACAGTAATTACATACAGTACTATAACTCTAACTTAATAAACAATGATATGGTAAAGACGACTATTTCATTACAACTAAAAACTGGAAAGCAAAAAAGTAAGATTAAAGGAAAAAAGAATGCAGGACACAAATGAGAAACAAATATCAAGATTGTATTCTGGTACCCAAACTTAATAACTACACTAAATGTAATGAGCTAAACATTACAGTTAAAGCAAATAATGTCAGAATAGATTTTTTAAAAAATAGGTTTACTTACAAGGTGGCTAACATTACCAAAGATATAACCTTAGAGTGGCAGAAGATAAAACTGTTTAGGTAGAAGAGAAAGTGCTGAAAAAAATATGTCATCAATATAAAGTTTATGATGCTGCATTGACATACACAAGGTAAACTTCAAAGCAAGGAGCAAAGGGTAAAGGAGAAACATTTCATAATGATAAAAATGTTAATACATCAAAAATAACATTTCTACATATTTACACACTCAAAATCACAGTCTCAATGTGTGTTAATCAGAAATTGACAGAACTAATGGGAAATATTAAATCATATTTATTAGTGATTTTAAAGATAATATCTCAGTAATCGACAGAAGTAGACAAAAATCTAGTACATTATCAATTCAACATGGCAAATATTCATACAATGTTACATACAGCAATAGAATACATATTCTATTTTAACAAATTTGAAAATTATGCCAATACAGAACATATTCTGGAGTGCAAACCACAGCAAATGTCTAAGGGTTAAAATAGTACAGAGTATATTCTCTAGCAAGTGAATCAAATGACAAAATATAAGCAAAATATATTAATAAAATACAAATATTTAGGAACTTAACAGCACATATGTATATCTCATAAGCTAATGGGATATCAAAAGGAAAAAGGAAATTCTTTGGACTTAGTTATGAAGCATCAAAATATCTAGGATACAGCTAACTTGACACTAAGTAAATATTCATACTTTTAAGTGCCAATTCTTTGTAAGGTGTACAAATAAATTCATCTTTCAGAAGCTATGAAAAAAAGCAATGTTAATCTAAACAGTCTGACAGAAAGTAACAAAACAATAGAAGTAATCACATCATATTTTAATCATTATGGTTGATAAACTACTATGAAAATGAATCTAAAAATAAGATAAAGTTGAGGAGGACATCACTACAGATCCTACCACAGGAGACGATATTATGAGCAAACTGTACCAGCCAACTTAACTGTATTCATGAAATGGACATATTTTTGAAAAACATAACTTACCCATACCCATTAAAGAAATAAGCAAATTGAATAGCCCTGCAAATATAAAATATATCGACTCCTTAAATAAAAACGTTTCCACAAAGAAAACTTCTTTCTTTAAGTTTCATTGATGAATTTAAAAGAAATTAATGAAATAATATCAATATTATGCAAACTATTTCAGAAAATAGAGGAGGAGGTGTTCTATGAGGCACCCATAATTAAGTACAAAAAAATCGAATGAGGAATCATAAGAAACAACAAACCAATATAATACATAAACAAATCTTTAATAAAAAAATAAATAGATTCCAGCAAGATATAAAATATAATGTATCACGATCATCTGGCATTTATCTGAAGTACACAAAATTGGGGCAACATAAAAATTAATGTATTTGTTCATATTAACTAAAAAGAAGAAAAAATATATCTGATCACCTCAAGTGAAGATGAAAACTCATTTGATAATATTTAAGTCATCATATTAATTTATACCCAACTATGAATAGGATGAAATTTCCAATATCTGATAGACACACATACCTACCCCACATACATGCATACACACACACACACACACACACACACACACACGCAAACACCTGATAGCAAGCTTCGTAATTAATGCAGTAATGTTGAATATTTTCTCCCTAGCATTTCTCTCTAGGAGAAAGCAAGGATGTCTTTCCTCATTGCTTTTAATAAACACAGTCCTGAAGGTCTAAGCAAGTTAAATATGAGGGGGAAAACAGTACAACTTTTTTTTTGTTCACAGACAAAAATGATGATGTGCATTAAAAAACTAAGAAATAAAAAATTAGACTCGTGGAGTTTTGGCAAAGTTATCTACACAAAAACATACATCAATAAGCTGTATTTCTATATACAGTAGTAAAATGAATGTTGAAATGAAACTAATCAATACAAGTTGCAATAATATTAGAACTCATTTTTATATCTAAAAATAAAGTTACTCAAAATGTACAAAACTTCTATTTTTTAAACCACAAAATGCCGTCAATGATTGAAAGATCTAACGTTTTTAAGATGTCAATTCATCCCAGTTTAAATACCTTCCCACTTAATTCCATGTATCTTTTTGGTATGGAATTACATAGGTTGATTTTAAAATTTATTTGAAGTATATATATAGCCAATATAGTATGGTCAAACCCCGAAGTTGGATGACTGAATAATTTTAATCAAATCAATAGTCCCGAGTTCAATATTAATCAAATCAATAAAATAATTATATTAAGGAAAAGACTGTTAACATTTAACAGGATATTTTCTGATGTTGTGATTTGGATATATCTTCATAAAGTTTACTTTTCAAACTATTTGTTTCTGGTATAAAGAAATATAATTAATTTTTATATTTAAATTATATATTGACATTTTCTAACATTTTTAACTAATTCATAGATTAGTTCTTTTCCTACTTAAATGTTTATTACAAAAATATACAGTAAAATTAATAATCAATATTTGATCATTATAATGAAGAAAGCCTACAGAAATTATGGAATACCATAAAAGAAACAAACCTTAAAACTCAAAGTTTTAGAGGGAGAGGAGAAAGGAAAAGGGCCAAAATGATTATTATTAAAAGAAATAATGATGGAAACCTACCCTAATCTGAAGAGAGATGCCAACATTTCGTATAAGAACCACAGGTCTGCAACGAGGAGTTTACTGATGTGTGGTAATCAAACTATCAATATCAAAGATGTAGAACAAATTCTGATATCAGCAAGAGATGAGAAACACATCATATAAAAAGGAGCATCAGTGCAACTATCAGCAGAAACTCCGTATGTCAGGAGAGAGTGGGATGATATATTCAAAGCACTAAAGGAAAAAAATATTGCCAACCATAGATATCTCACTCAGCAAAGCTGTCTTTTACAAATGAAAGGGAAATAAAAACTTTCCCATGCACAACATAAAGGAGTCAACCAGAACTTGAGTTGTCTTGCAGGATTTGTTAAAAGGAAATTCTTTGATCTGAAACAAAAGGCTGCTAGCTAATAACATGAACCAGGAAAGCTTATCATAGGCTATATTCAGAATGCTGTAGGATCACAATGATGATGGTGTGCCATGCCATATTATCCTAGTGTAATATTTGAAAGACAAAACTATGAAAGGAAAGTATAGGTAAAGGTAATTGTCAAGGCATATACATTACAAAATGATTTAAAGTCTGACATCACAAACGTAAGATGTGGAGAAGGAAATAAAAGCATAGAGTTATAGGCAATCAAATGAACTTGTAATCAGCCTGAAATAGGCCATTTCAAGTACGTAACTACAAAATCAAAGCACAAATCTAAGCAGAAATTTGAGCACAAGCATAAACACAAATACCAAGAGCTGTGTGTGTGTGTGTGTGTGTGTGTGTGTGTGCTGTACCAGCTCCTGAAAGTGTTAAGTCTTTATCTATCAGTATTGAGTTTGAATGTAAATGCATTAAAGTCTCCAATAAAAAGACAGTTGACTGAATGGATTTAAAAAACAAAACAAGACTTACTGTTTACAAGAGACTCACTTCAGCTTTGTGGACACACATACACTGAAAGTGCAGAGGAGGAATAAGATATTCCACTCACTTGTAAGCCAAAACAGGACAAGGGTAGTTATACTTAGACAAAATATTCAAAAACTATAAAAAGAGAAGCATCATTCTATAATGATAAAAGGGTCAATTAATCAGGAGACTATAACAACTGTGAATACATACACACTTAAAATAAGAGCACCTAAGTATATAAAACAAATATTAAAAGATTTGAAATAAGATAGACTGCAATACAATATATAGAAGACATAAAATTCACTTCCAAATATTTACACATAAGACAGAGAACCTGTAACAAAACACTGACTGGTACAACTTTTTAGACCAAATAGACCCAACAGACATAGGTAGAGTATGTCAACCAACAGCAACAGAATATATTCTTCTTGAGTGCACGTGAAACATTCCCAAGGACAGATCATGTTAGGGTACAAAACACACTTCAGCAAATTTAAGAAGACTGAAATTATATCATGTATCTTTTCTGATTGCAAATGTTATGAAACTAGAAACCAGTAAAACAATTTCAAAAATTCACAACTACATGGAAACTATAAACATATTCCAAAGTAATCAATGAATAAAAGAGGAAATTAAAAGGGAAATCGGGAAGTATCTTGACAAAATTGACATGGAAATAATATAATAAAGCTCAGAATATATAGCTAAAGAAATTCTAAGAGGAAAATTTATACTAGTAAATGCCTACCTCAAAAAATAAAAATGATCTCAAGTGACTTAATGTAATTACCCAAGAAATTAGAAAAATGAAAACAACTAAGCTCGAAGTTAACAGAAGGTAGTAATACAGAGAAGAAAAAAATGAAATCCAAGGTAAGAAAACAACTAAGAGTTTGATCTATGAAACAATAACTAAACTGACATCTCTCTAAACCTGGAAAAATGAGAAAATTATACATTATAACATCAAAATGTAAAGGATCATAAAAAACTATGACCCATCATATGCTGAGAAACTGCATAACCTAGAAGAAGGAAATTATTAATTCTTAGACACAAATGACCTGCCAAAATTGCATCATGAAATAAAAAATTTGAAAAGATCAGCAGCTTGTAAGGAAATTGGGTACATAAGAAGATTCTCTGATCAAAGACAAGTCTAAACTGTGATGGCTTCATTTCTAAATTCAGAAAATCTTCATTTAAAAAATGAATAACAATCATTGTCAAGTTATTGCCAGAAAATCAGAAAGGAATACTTTGAAACTCGTGTTAAGAGGCAATCATTATATTGATCCCAGAGCTAGACAAGGACATTATAAGACACACATTACATGCCAGTGTGCTTGATGAACATGCAGAAATCCTCAACAAAGTAGTAGCAAATAGAATTCAACGACACATTTAAAGGATTATTCACCTTGATAGTATCAGATTATCAATGAAATGTGTTCGATAGTTCAAAGTGTGCAATGGATAAATGTGTGACATCACACTGACAGAATGAAGGACAAAGCCTACAATCATCTCATTAGAGGAAATGCATGTGAGAAAGAACAGCCTTTCATGATTAAAAAACAATTCTCAACAAAACAGGCCTAGGAGGAATGTACCTTAACGCAATAAAAGCCATATATAGAAGCCAATAACTAATAAAGAAAACTGAATGCCTTTCTTCTGGAATCTGTAACAAGACAAGGATGCTCACTCTCACCATTTCTGTTGAGCACAGCATTAGTAGCTGTTACAAGAGAGACTGCAGTAATTAAAATAATAATGAAATATCCAAAAAAGAAATCAAGAGAATAATCTTATTTACAATCCAAAACAAATTAAATACTTAGTAACAGATTTTGCCAAGAAGGTGAATCACCTGTACATTGAAAAATATAAAATGTTGAAATAAATTGAATAAGACATAAAATAAATGAAAAGATATTCCATACTCATGGATTGGAAGAATTAATATTTTTGAAAGATCGATACTACCTAAAGCAAAATACAGATTTAATGGAATCCCTACCAAAGTCTCATTGAAATTGTTCACAGAAATACAAAATTAATTCTAAAATACATGCGAAGCAAATAAAAAACAGTCAAAGCAATCATGAGCAAAAAGAACAAAGATGGAGGTATCATACTACTTAATTTCAAATAATAATACTAAATGATAGTAATTAAAACCCTATAGTACTGGCAAAGAAAATGAACACATCAATCACTGTAACAAAATAGAGAGCTGACAAATGAGTCCATTCGTGTAGGGCCAAGTGCCTTGTGATAAAACTGTCAAGAATACACATGGGAAAATGATAGATTCTTCATTATTATGTGTTGAGAAAACACATACAGATATCCACATACAGAAGAATGAAAATACAACCTTACACAATACCATATATAAAAATCAAAAATATAATCAATATGGATTAAATATTTAAGAGGAGAAACTATAAAACTACCAAAAGAAATTTCATCGGAGGATAAAAATGCACATTAGTCTGGGAAAAGTATTTTTTTTATGTGAACCCCAAAAGTGTAGTGAACAAGAACAAAGTAGACTAATGGGATTACATCAAACTCAAAAGCTTCTGGGGCTGGGGATTTAGCTCAGTAGTTCCGGCGCCTGACTCTCAAGTGTGCAAGGTTCTGAGTTCGATCCCCAGTACCAAAAAAAAAAAAAGCTTCTGCACATTTAAGAAAATGAATAATGTGAAGGGATAACCAATGGCTTGGGGAAAGTATTTACAAGCCATATATCCAGGAATATTGAACTAATACTCAAGATACATAAGAAACTTAACCCAATAACAAGAAAAAACAGTAAAAATAAGCAAGGAAACTGTACATATTTCTCAAAAGAAGATATGCAAATGGCCAGTAGATAAAGAAAGAAATATTTAGTATCACAAATCATTTATCATAATATGCTAGTTAAACCAGAATGAGATATCCTCTCACACATGTCACAATGGCTGTTCTAAAAAAGATATAACAAGATAACAAGCGTTGACTATGCTGTGGAGAAAAAGGAACACTGCTGATGTGAATGTAAATTAGCCTATGTTGAACATCCTTAATCTGAAAATCCAAAATCCACATAAATCCTCCAAAACCCATCCTTTTTGAACACTGAGATGATGCCACAAATGGAAAATTACACATTGTGAAACTATTTCATGAATAATATTATTACAATTAAATTATTTTCAGCCTATGTGTAGGAGCATGATACATGAGTATGGAGATTCCTCCCCAAAAATTAAAAATAGAAATTCCATCTGACTTAGCTAATCCTCTTCTAGGTATCTTCCTGAAAGAGTTAAAGACATCGTATTACAGTGACTTATGTATACCCATGTTCATAGCAGCAACAACTCCTAATAGCTAAATCTTGGAAGCAGTGTATATGTCCATCCATAGATGAATGGATAAAGAAAATATAGTATTTATGCACAATGGAATACTACTGAGAAGGATAAATTTGAGTCATTTGTAGGAAAATGTATGTACCTTAAATCTATAATATTAAGTGAAATAAATCACAAAGAAACTGAAATATCATATAGGTCCTCTTATAAAAGAAACCTTAAGTATAAATAAAGAACAAAATAGAATATAGATAATGGGAAACAGGGAGACAGATCTTTTGAAAATGCAAAGGGGAGGAAGAAATCAAAGGGAGAGGGGAGGCAGAGGTAAAAAGAATTAAGGAGTGCCATGTACCAACTACCCACAATGAATGTATTTTTTATGTAACAGAAACATGTATTAATAAAAATGAAAATAAATTAATACATCTGAAGTGAAGATCTAAAATGAATAATTAAATTTTTACCTCAACAAGAGCATGTTAATAGGTGAAACCAGTTGCGGCGAAACAAAAAAACAGACATGCAACAGAAAAAACAAATCAACAGATGGTCTAGGGAAATTAGTAAATTAATTAAATGAATAATTCTTAGGAAGAATCCTCAGAGAGAACATATGTCACTATTAGGAATGAGAGGGGATGTAACTGGATTTTGCAGACAGTAGGATATGATGAAAAACTATCTCAAATGTTTGATCATTAAATGAAATGGGTAAGTTCTTTTAAAAATACAATATCTGAAAAAAACTATCACAAAATAAATGGAAAATTTTAATAGTCCCTTGTTAAAGGGATTGAATCTATAATTTAAAGTCTTTCACCAAAAAAATTTCCCCCAGAGAACTTCATTAGTAAATTTTGCCAAACATTTAGTTGAAGAAGTAAATAATTTTACATATATTCTTACAGAAAAAGGAAAATGAGAAAAACTTTTCTCAGTCAATCTTCAGGTCAAACACTGACACAAGATTAATATTTGAGCGTGGGACCCACGCCCAAGCTGTGTGGGTCATTTGGAAGCTGCCTCTCTCTTTTCTGGGATGGACCTCTAGGTTACCTGGGACAAGGGAACATGGCAGGTACAGAAACAGTGTCCTGAGGGAAAACAGCCCATGAAGCTGACACAGCCCCTCCCCAACCCTAAGGTGAAGTTGTGGGAAGGTGAGAAGGGAAATAGCTTAATTTCCTAGACACACATATAGCCAGTCCAGCCTCAAAGATTGGGAGGAGCATGGTCCACAGTCCAGCGACTGTGATGAATAAGGATCCTGTGCAGTAAACTACAAGAAGGTGGCAGATAGCAGGAAAGCTGCAGAGGAGATAATGGAAAGAGCTGGGGAGTCCACTGACAAAGGAAATGACTGATATGGGACCACACTCTAGTTTGGGGCCCGGAAGTCCCACAACTCTAGCTAGGCTGAATTCTGAGGTGCAAGAAGGGAAAAGAAAAGCAGATCCACCAGCATGCAAAATGGTCCACACTCAGTTTATTGATTTCTTCAGCTGTGACCAGGAGAGGAAAGGTGGTGTCTTCGATTCTCAGTGAGACCTTGATAGTATCTCCTGCCTTCTGAAGGGACTCCTAGTTACTATGGGAGAAAAAAACGCATGGGTTTAGGGTACTAATAGCAAACTCTATTCCACTGCAAACCATGCCTATAGGGTACTGCCAGATGAGAGATTCATGAGACAGAGAAAAGAATTTTTGAAAGAATCTCCACAATTTTTTTTTGTTAAATGTTTTCTTCATGAGTAAGTTATTTTTCTTTTTTAAAAATTCTTTCATTGGTACATTTTAGGTATACAACACAATTAC
>NW_004624780.1:3901187-3922797 GCF_000247695.1 Heterocephalus glaber
TGGTTGAGTATCAGAGTGTTCCATCTCATTTCCCTTTGGGGTTGCTGTAGGTAATCTGAAAGTCTGGTTTTGAGACTTATTTATGTGTTTTCTCATTTTGACTGGGTGGGCAGGGGGGGTACTGTTGGCATCTGTGCAGCTCACCTCCTCTGAGCTGGGAGAGGTGGGCCAGGGGCCAGGAGTGGTGGTAGGGATGGTGACCCGAAAGCCCCTTCCTCTGGGCAGGGAGCGCCAGGACGTTTGGCAGCCCAGAAGCCCCTTCCTCTGGACCAGGAGCAGTGGGATGGCAGCTCAGAAGACCCTACCTCTGGGCTGGGAGTGGCGGGATGGACGGCAGCCCAAAAGCCCTTTCCTCTGGGCTGGGAGCGGCAGGAGGGATGGTGGCCAGGCAGCCCCTTCCTCTGGACCAGGAGCAGTGGGACGGCAGCTCAGAAGCCCCTACCTCTGGGCAGGAATTCTTTAAATGCTGAGAACTTGATTAGCTCCATTACAGTGGTCTGGTGGTCCGGTGTCCTCTGCATCTTTGTAGTGTGGAACCAGGTGGCTGTACAGAGAAGAGGTCAAAGGAGTGGGGCGGTCCAGTGGATTGCTGCTGGGGCATGGGCTGATTTGGTGTTTTCAGTGTGACTGGCAACCTTGGGACCGCATCCGCAGACCTGCCTATCTGCAGCAGGCTGATTCGGTGTTTTCCACATGACTGGCGACCTCGGGACCCCATCCACAGACCTTCCCGTCTGCAGCTGGCTGATTCGGTGTTTTCAGCACGACTCCATGAGTAAATTATTTATACTATTCTTTTCTATGATTTCTGGGGTACTGTCATTTTTAATGAGAAGTATTTGCAAATAAGAGAATAACATTTTTTCTCCTATAATGAAATTTTGTGAATGTAACAATTTACTATATTTATCTATTATTAGAAATTTACATACTGTGCATATTAATTTTACTTTTCCCATATGTTACAATCATTTTTAGATTTTTACATTGCAAACATTTTTGGTCCTGTGAAAACTCATATACCATAAGCAACTGTGCTTATTGTACCTAACAGATAAAATAGACCTAATTGTAAGTTTGTTTTATAAACTAATTTATAGATATTACATATTATTAGCTTCACTCTTTAATTCCATTCTAATAATAAGTTCTCAATAAATGTAAGAAAACATTCTTAACCTGAATTAAAAGATACTAAAAAATTTACTAAGATTGACTAAATTATTAATGCAATTCTTTACTAATTCATGTATCTAAATACTACTTAGGAATTAATCGGATTACGAATTTCATTTTAATTGAAAATATGTATTTATTTTTAAAAATCTCCTAATATACTTAGTGCTATGCATTTTGTTGCTTCCCTGTGATACTGACCTAAAGATGTAAGGAAATGACATGTTTAGGCTGACATTATACAATCTGTCAAAATTATGCTATATTTAATTTTATGGTAATGTTTTTCTCATTCTCTTCAAAGTTCTGAAAAAGAAATACCTGATAAATTTCTATTTCTATACTAATTATTACCAAGTGTAAAGATCTTGGGCCTCTTGTGCATTTCACAACTCACAGATTCCTTATATTTAAACCCCCAAACAAAATAATGGAAAAGAAAAAATATGAAAGGAAGACAAATTGAGATAATTCAGAGATGATATAATAAAAATAATTAGATAGATAATTAAGTAACAAAAAAAGATAACTGGGTAACAATAGCATGTTTTTACCTTACCCATTCTCTCCCTACCTACACTATGTCTTATCTTCATAAACTTTATAGTTACATTTTGCTATTTTTCTGAGCAAAAACTGTAATATACAGCCATTAGGTTTCTACTTTTAAAAAAATTTCTTGTTTTGTTATATTTACCCAAATAACTTCATCTACTAACATCTCCTATTGGGTTTCAAAAAGAAAAAAAGATGAAAAAAGAACAGAAAAACAATATACAACAGGTGCTATAGCAATAGCAGTAAATCACAGCAACTACATGTGCTGAGCCTATTAAATAAAATAAAACAAAACTTTGAAATGCTCTTCTGTTGTATGCTGAACACAAAGCTAGACTAGTGGGATAACTCCCAGATCACACTCTTCCAACACAACACATATTTTCCTATAGGTTATATATATACCCTTTCCTATCCCTCAGTCTACTTGAGTATCACTTCTAAAAGAGCACCAACATGTGAATGGCAGTGAGGGGTAATTGGAATAGTTATGACACCAATTATATGTGTGTACATGAACTTCTAGAGTTATCACACATTCATTACACAACTATTGTGCATTTGCTTTGTATGGTGCTACCTATAAATTGGTGATAAGCAAAATAAACATGGCTGTTGCCTTCTAGCAGTTTCAGAACATAAAGGGATGGTAGTGCTTCCAGGAGAGCATGTCTCCAGAGAAATGCAGCGTTCCAGTACTCTATCACAACTCTCATAAGATTGACAGAGAGTGAAGATGGTAAAGAAAATCAGCTTTTTGTCATTCTTCATTTGGAGGAAGTAATGTCAATAAAATAGTGGCAATGTTGGGAGACATCCAAGAACAACCGAGAATAAAGGATACAGAAAGATGTGGCTTTCCTAATGGACAGGGTCACTTGCAACGGAGAAGTCAGAAACTATAAAATTTTCTGGTACAGCCTAAAATACTTAACCTGTGGACAGGAAGAACATTCTGGAAGAGCAGTGAACTGAATGTAACTAAAATAGCTCACTTGAAGGAAAAATACTAGACAATTAAAGAAAAATGAAAACAAAAGAAAACTCCACAAGAAAGGTGGATGACCAGACCAGTAAATACTGAGTCATTTCAGAGAGGTCAAAAGGCCTTACCTGTGGGGCATGGAAAACAACACAAAAGAACACAAACAAACACAACTTAAAAAGAATTCAGAGAAACTTTGTGAACATGATTTTGGGATGTTAAAGGTTTATGAGGAACATAAACAGTTCTGGCTGCCCCCAAAATTGACAATTATTTGTGAATTATCAACATTTTCTTTATTACTTTTCAACCTATTTATTTACTAAGAAATACTTTCAAGGTAGCTTACCTGCTGGTATAGGCTTGGGTACTATCTTCTGGTGTGGACCTATATAAAAACAGCATTGATGAGTTAATACTAAGAAACTTGATTATTACGTGAATGAAGAAAGGGCCATTTTATATAAAAGTCAACTCTTTAAACATTTAGGGCACGCAAATATGTACTGTTACTATTTCTCCAAACACCAAGTACAATATACCATACCGAATTTAAATTCTCTAGTGAAGAGTAGTCTAAATATAGCAGAGATCATTTTTTTTCTTGACTTCTAAGCACAGAATGTAAGTTTGACTCTAACTTCCTAAATCTGGCATTGAGTTAACTATTTGTTTCTGGAATATACATTGCTATATGTTGTAAATTAAAATTCTTCTTCACTTCAGGGTTGTCTGGCAAACTGGACTGATGAGAAAACTTCAACTGTAGAGATCCAGGAACTCCAAGCTTGCTCCATACAACAGAGAAAAGGCTCAAGCATACAACTGCACTATTCACAAGTTTGAATCAGGAAGCATAGAAATTGCAGTCATGTTCATGACCTAGCAGAAATACATCAAAAACCTCTCCTCCTCCCAGTTTGGATCTCTACAACTCAGGTCATGAAGAACTGCCATGAGATTGAACACTCTTTCTGGGACTGAGCTTACAAATATAAAATAGTAAATGTTCATGGGCATAGCACAGTAAAACAAAAAATACACACATCAAGATCAACAATGAACAAAAACCTTCAGAAAATGTTTAACATTTCTGCAGAGATCAAGGCAGAAGTAAGGCAAGAAAAATGATAACCACTAAAAGTGTGGGTAATTAGTGAAGTGATATGTGAAAATCAAACAATGCCAAATAGGTAAAAATCCATATTTATGAGCAGTTCAGTTAAGAAACATGGAAGCTAAATTGAGAGGACCCTATTAAATGAAGTCATTTCAGATGAAGAAAAAAAGAACAGTCAAGAGTCAAGAATCGAACAGATACAGTGGACCCCTGAAAATCATGGTGGTTATGTTCCTTGAGTACCCGCAAATTGTGAAAAACTGCAAATTTCAGATATGGTCAGAAAAATGCCTATAAATGCCTATTTCATAGTTTAAATCTAATCGCTTCTTGGCTTTTTGGCTAAGATCGAGTGTATAGTTTAAACCTAAATGTGCTATGTCTCCCACACTTACGTAATTTAATTTAATTAAATAATGTATTATAAAGCCTTAGAAGGTGCAAACATTTTGGCCACATCTTAGAGATCTTAGGGCTTTGAGAAGAACAAAACTGGAAACTCTCAAGATAGCTACAGGTGGTATAGCAGTGAGAATTCTGGTACATCTGCCATGGTTTATAGGGCAACAGCCAATCAGCAGCAAAGAGAACTAAATATAACTCTTGGATTGGCTATTTACAAAATTCCCACTCAAAAAACAATTGCAGAGGAGAGCTGAGGGAGAAATTGTGGGGGTTTCCATAAATAATTACTAAGTTCTAATGAAAAATCCACAAACAACTGAGGCCTCGAACTCTGAACCACAACTTCCCCAGGGGATAACTGTAACAACAGAACTCTTCATGAAATTAATGCCCTGAGTCTTCTTATCTAATGATTATATTGAATCCAAAGCTGGATAAATCTTTAAATGCTATATCAAAACATATGTTAATAAAACATTTCAAAGAAGAAATCTTACAAGCCACCTAAAAAATACACACATTACTTGGAAAGGAATAAATAATCAGACTAACAACTGATGTTCATTTGTTGACCTTAGATGGTATGTACATGAAAAAACATCATGTTCACGCATTTACCACAAAATGTTTATAACACATAGATGCTAACTAAAAGGCAAAAGAGTTGTTCTTCAGCAACAAGAAAATTGAACCCACAATGAAGAGTAAATGTAGTCAAGAATGATTAGTGAGCAAAAGAGTTGATGGATGATTTTAAGTCTTTATATAAAAGTAACAATAAATGGAGGATGAGGCCACACAGGTTAAAAACCTAGAGGAAGCTGAACGCAAAATAACAACAATATTGGAGGATTCATGATCAGAACTTGCTGATAAATGGTCTAAGAACCTCCTCTCATTTAGGAAAATACTGGAGATATTGACAGAATTTAGACATTTAAAATTTAGTTATACCCCCATCCGGGCCTCCCAGCCAGGAGCAGACCGGTGAGGAGTGGAGCCAAGTGGAGCCATCAGCGCTGCCCCATCCCCATCCAGGCCTCCAAGCCAGAACTGGACCAGTGATGATCCGAGCAACATGCCTGCAGCACCACTGCCACCCCTACCCCCACCCCCACCTACTACAACACTCTGAAAAAAGAGATCAAAGAGGATATAAGAAAATGGAAAGACATTCCTTGATCCTGGGTAGGAAGAACCAATATAGTGAAATGGCCATACTTCCAAAGCTGCTATACAGATTCAATGAAATCCCGATTGAAATCCCAACAGTATATTTCACAGATCTAGAGAAAACAATGGAAAAATTCATTTGGAACCAGAATAGACCTAGAATAGCAAAAGCAATTCTAGGCAACACAGACATGGCAGGGGGTATCACAATCCTCAACTTGAAACTATACTACAAAGCTATTGTGATAAAATCAGCATGGTACTGGCAAAGAAACAGACCCAAGGATCAGTGGAATAGATTAGAAGATGCAGAAACAACTCCAGCCATACTCAGCTACCTCATCTTTGACAAAGGAGCCCACCATCCTCACTGGAGGAAAGATAGCCTCTTTAATAAATGATGTTGGAAAAACTGGATTTCAACTTGCCAAAGATTAATACTAGACCTCTATCTTTCCCCATGCATTAAACAAAAATCAAAGTGGACTGAAGATCTAAATATTAAAACAGAAACACTAAACTTGCTGGAAGATAAGTTAGATAGAACTCTTAAAGACATTGGCATAGGAAAAGACTTTATGAACAAATCCTCAGTAGCATGGGAAAGTAGCACAAAGAATCAACAACTGGGATCTTTTCTATTAAAAAGCTTCTGCACTGCAAGAGAAACTACCAACAGAGCTAAGAGACAACCTACAATGTGGGAAAAAAAATTTTAGCACCTGTTCTTCAGAAAAAGGTCTACTATCCAGAATAAAGAAGTAAAAAAAAATCAGACACCCCCCCCCCAAATATAAAGACCCAATTCAAAAATGGGCATCTAAAATGAACAGACATTTCTCAGACAAACAAGTAGAAACAGCAAATAAACATATGAAAAAATGTTCAACATCATTGGTCATTCAAGAGATGCAGATGAAAACAACACTGAGATTCCACCTCACCCCAGAAAGAATGGCTGCTATCAAGAAATCAACCAATAACAAATGCTGGCAGGGTTATGGGAAGAAAGGAACCCTTCTCCATTGTTGGTGGGAGTGCAGACTGGTGCAACCACTGTGGAAATCAATATGGAGATACCTCAAACAACTAGGATTAAAAGTCCCATTTGACCCAGCTATTCCTCTGCTGGGTATCTTCCCCAAAGAATTAAAAGAATCATACCACAGTGATATATGTGCACCCATATTTATAGTGGCACCATTTGTAATAGCTTAAACTTGGAAACAGCCCAACTGCCCATCAACTGGAGACTGGATAAAGAAGATGTGTTTTTTTATAAAATGGTGTACTATTCAGCCATAAAAAAGGAGAAACTAGAGACATTTATAGCTAAGTGGATGTACATTGAGGCAATACTCTTCAGTGAAATAATTATGAGACACATGCGTAAATACAGAATAATTTCTCTGGTGTGAAAAACTGAAAGTGTAAATAAGGATCAAAATGTATAATTGATATTGTGGAATGGGAAGAAAAGGTCTAAAGGAGTAGGGAAAACGGGAGGGGTAGGGGAAAGAAAATAAGGGAAAATAAAATATATGAGAAAAGAGAAAATAGGAAACAAAGTCTTTGTAAATAGGGAGGGGTGAAAGGAGTAAAGGGAGGGCAGGGGAATGGGGAAAAAATAAGAACCAAGATACATCACGTAAAGTTACAAGATCCCAGTGATGAATGTAACTGTACTGTATACCTAAAATGTACCAATAAACTTAATGATAAAAATAAATAACATTTAATTATAATAAGGTAGTAATAATATGACCCACGTGGAGCCATACCACTTCAGTGCTTTCTTGGCTTCCACATGATTTCCCAATGGCTCTCTGCTAGTTAAAGATTCCGTCAGAGATTAATGACCTGACAGCTACATTGGCAAGTGAGGTTACTAAGATTTAAATGAGCAATCATCCTAAAAATGTTTGTCTGGTGCACAGTAAGCCAGAAGATTAACATTTAGACCAGTAGATTAACATTTCAAATTAAATTATTGTAATTATAATATACATTTTTTCTGTGGATGATCCTGTCATCCCTCGCTCAATATATCTGAATAACAATTCTCAGAGAGAGTATGTTAACTAATTTCAAGATGAGAGATAACATAATGAGAGAGGAAGAAATGGTGGAATTTGCAACATTACAGGTACATGAATGTGTAGGTACACATGTACATGTGAACACACATGTACAGACTTTTCTATGCATTTTTCTGTTTGTTTTTGTTTTATTGATCACTTACCATAAAGCACCTAGTTTCCTACATGTTGGTTATGCAATACTGAGTGAGAGAAAGCCAGTCTTTATTTTGGAGATGACAGAATATAAGAAGACGTATAACTCAAGGCCAGGGCAAAGTAACCAAGACTTCTTATCTTTAAGCACCACAAGATAACTCCCTTGTTCACAATAACAAGAGAGGACATAATACAGAAACTAGCCATTTTGGTTTGAAGAAACTAATTCATGGTTCCAAAGTATAACTTTAAAGAAAAGGCAATAATAATAATAATAACAATGAGATTAAAGATAAGAAAAGCCTTCTTACAGATGAGGGATACTTTTTGTAATGAAACTTCTAGAAAGTCTACCCTATGGATTTGGAAAGAACTGGACTGGCAGGAATCTAGAGAGAATAACACTACCCCTATATACACGTAAACAAAGACTGTGAGAAAGGGAGGAGTGAAAGCCCCAAACAACTTACTTCTGCAGAGACATCCAGCTTTCAGAGTGTGAAGGGACACTTAGTTAAAATTACTTTGTAATATTGAAAGACTTTAAGATACACAAGTTTGTTGGTTTAGAATGATTTCTCTTTAGAAAATTATTCTCAAGTAACCCAGGAAGCAGGCATTCACTTAGTTGTTCATGAGCATATCTTTAGCATAGCTTTCCAACATTTATTAAATAAAGCAAGCTTATTATAAACTCAATTACTCTGTATTAGCATTTTGGGTTTTTAGTGCAGTATTTTACCAATTGAGAGTGTTCAACAATATTTAGAAACTGAATTATCAACTCACTCTTAGTTTTCAGCATGAATCTGTATAATACTTTCTAATTTACTTACCTGCTGACATACGTGTTAGTGCTGCCTTCTGATTTGTATCTAAAAAAAATTGGAAATAATGACCCAATTAGTACTAATAAAGCTTGAAAAATTTGTAAATGAATGTCAGACTATCATACAAGCAGTATAATCTCTTTTATAAAACTAGTTACAGATAACTTTGGACTCTACTAACCAAGCACAGTACCTACCACTAAGTTAACTCTCCAGGGTTTTTCATTATCACTTCTAAACACAGAGTGTACATTTGATCCTGAATGTTTGATTCTGATCTTCACACCCCAAATTTTAATTTTTTAATTCATTGTTTAAAAATGGATTACACTGTATAAATTAAAAACTAGACTGACTTCTAGACAGTCTGGTAAAATGGGCCAGGAAATTTTCCCTTTCCATTCACCACACAGAGGAGTGGTTAAAAAACACACACACACACACACACACACATACACACAAACATTTACCACACAGCTGGGTTAACAACAAGGAAAGCTTCTACTAGCATGAGTAAAAATGATAAAATTTACAGCTCACAAGTAAATGGAATTAAGGATGAAAGACTGCAGATAACATAATCTTACATATAAAAATCTCTAGAATTCACAAACAACTCTTATAACTAATAAATCCAGTAAAGGGGCAGAATACAAAATCAACACACAAAAGTTGTATTACTATACATACCAACAAACTGAAAAAGAAATTTAAGAAAACAATTTCATTTACAGTAGCCTCAATAAGAATACAATACTTAGAAATAAATTTTACAAAAGATGTATTCTTTGAAAATTACAAAAAAATGTTGAAAGAAATTGAAGGAAGAAAAAGAAATTGAAGGAATAAATAAATGGGAAGATATTCCATATCAATAGATTAAAAGAATCAATATTGTTGATGTCCATACTAACACAAGCCTTAAGACTTAAAAAAGAAGAAAACCATGATCTTAATCTCAACTAACTAAATAAGAACAGAAGAAGCCTACCACCCACTCTCAGAGAATTTAAAACAGCCACTTAAAGGAAACTTGAGCCTCATGAAAACACAGAGAAACAATCCAACCCTCTCACAGAGAAACCGTACAAATAGAAATAATCTTAAAATGAAATAACTAAAAATATTAAGTGAAATTAAAAATATGATAAAAGTTAATAACAGAATAGGTCAAACAGAAGAATTCGTGAACACAAAGAAAAACGAAAAATGCATAAAGAGGAAGCTTATAGGAAGTTTGAGAAAGCATTAACAGAGCAAATGCTTTGGTTATGTGGTTCAAAAGGTACTTGAGAATGGCAAAGCAATAGAAAGCTATTTCAAGAATTAGGAAGAGAAAACTTTCCAAATTTAGATAGTTATACAAATATCTAGATATACAAATATCCAGGTACAGGAAGTTCAGAGGTCACCAGTCAGATTTCCTCAACCAAATATACCCCCAAATCATTATCAAGGGCACAAATATTAAAGATAAAGGGAAGATTCTCAAGGCAGCAAGATAAAAGAAATAATCAACATGGAGTGCCTCAGTTCACCTGACAGCAGACATCTCAGCAGGAGCTTTACAAGCCAATTGAGTGAGATTGGAATGAGATTTTCATAGAACTGAAGGAAAAAAGAATAAAACTGCCAACCAAGAATACTGTACTCAGCAAAGCTATCCTTTAGAGATGAAGAAGTGAAGGCATTCCCAGATAAGAAATGCTAATTTTTTACAAAATGAAAGGAGATGTTAATGAATTATACATATATGTGGTAAAATATGTAATAAATACAAGCTATCAATGTAGGGGTTGTTCTCTGCAGAAGAGAGGGAAGGGATCATACTATAAATGAACTAAAGGTATAAATGCAATGATTTATTTTTCAAGAGCAACAAGGAAAACATCAACATTTGGTTATTTGATGTGGTAGGCAAATATATATTTGCCATCTTGTTCTCTGCCTGTGTTTGAATTCTTTAAAAATAAAAAATATGATGAAAGCAAAATTATAAATCTGTCTTCTGAAAATGCTACTTATAGAATTTTTTGAAAATTGAGGCAGCAAAATAAAATTGGAATATTTTACCTATGAAAAAGGGGGTAAGAAAGGTGCACTTTTGAAGATGACGCAGTTCACAGTTGAGAACCTCTAGAATATTTGAAGGTATCACACAGGGATAAATTTGAGTTCTTACTCTGTCAATTAGTAAAGTATTAACTTTGGCAGGTTACTGATTCTACTCTAAAATCTTCACATTTTTAAGTTGGATATTCACAAATACTTCACACAATTGAATGAGATATTGATGTGGTACTTATAATCCTGGTAAAGTGCAATGCATTATTGCTGCTGTTGATATTTGAGATTCAAATGCTGTAACATTTAACTTTAGAATACAAATTGTACTTACTCACTAGGTAAAGATTCCTCATCCTTGGTGAACCACTTTTTCAAACTGTACAATGCCGTAACTATTACAGTTACTATGACGAGAACAGGCAAGCATATGTAGAAACTTAGAAGCCAGCTCTTTCTAGCCTTCCCTGAAGCTTTTGTGATGATTAAAACTAAAGATAAAAAAAATACATTACAAATTAAACTGTTTGCTTTTACTTTCAAGTTGCAACAAATTCATTAAGATAGTCTCAATTTTTGTTACTCGAGAATACAAAAATATAGAATGTGAGATTTGAAATAATAAGTAAAACATTACTCTTTATTTACTTTTTCATAAAGTGAAAAAAATTATTTTGGATAAGTTTTAGAGATTTTGGCCCTGTTGGTTTTTCAAAATAATTTATTTTTAATAGTACAAGTTTGTAGTACATAATGATCACATTAATCAAGGGGAATATACATGTACATAACACATTTTAATGCTTTTTTCCCTCCCTTTCCACTCCCCTCCCTCCAACTCTTCTTTCCCTCCCCATTTACAAAAGCTCTATTTCCATTTTTTCTTTTCTTTCTTTAAATGCCCTTTCCCTTTTTTCCCCCCACCTCTTATTCCCCTCCCATTTGAAAAAATTCTTCCTACTTCTTCATATCTATCCTCCATTTTGCTCCTTATTTATAATTTAGGTTTCTCACACAAGAGAAACAATGCAATATTTAAACTTGTGTGTCTGATTTATTTCACTTAAAATTATGGTCTTGAGTTACACCCATTTACCTAAATATGCCTTAAGTTTATTCTTCTTTATGGCAGAACAGTACTCCACTGTTTATAAGTTCTACATTTTCTTTATCCATTCATCTGTTGATGGGCATATGGGCTGTTTCCAAGATTTAGCTAGTAAAAATTGTGCTGCTATAAACATGGGTATGCATATAGCAGTGTGGTGTGATGCTTTTATAACTTTTCTATGACTCTTTTGGGAAGATACCAAGGGGAAACAGCTGGGTCAAATGGAATCTTTAGTTTTAGTTTTTTGAAGAATCTCCATACTGGTTTCCAAAGTGGTTGTATCAGTTTACACTCTCACCAACAAGGGAGAAAGAGTCCCCCTGCACCTCACAGCCTTGCCAGCATTTGTTATTTGGTGATTTCTTACTGATGGCCATTCTTTCTGGAGGGAAATGGATTCTCAATGTTGTTTTAATTTGTATTTTCTGAATGGCCAGCAATGTACTTATTGGCCATTTGTACTTCTTTATCTGAGAAGTGTCCATTCATTTTAGATATTTTGAATAGGTATTTAAATTGGGGGAATTTAATTTTTTTGCAGTTTTTACATAGTCTACATATTAGTCCTCTGTCTGAGGAGCAGCTGGCAAAATGTTTTTCCCATTCTGTAGGTTATTCCTTCACTCTATAGGTGGTTTCTTTTGCTGTGCAGTTTTTAAATTTAATGTGATTCAATTTGTTGACTCAGTAATGTTTCCTCTGAAACCAAGGCTTTGGTCATAAAGTCTTTGCCCATGTCTATGTCTTCAATTGTTTTACCTATTCTATCTTCCCACATATTAAGTGTTTCTGTTTTAATGTTTAAATCATTGATCCATTTTCATTTTAGTTTAGTGCATGGTGAGAGATATGGGTCTAGGTTCAACCTTCAGCATGTAGAAAGCCAGTTTTCCCAGCACCATTTGTTAAACAGGCTATCCTCCACCAAAGTGTTTGGCCCCTTTGTCAAAGATAAAGTAGCTAAAAAAATGGAAACAAAGCTCTAAAAAGTTCAAGAGTATTCTACATGATACAGCAGCTACAGCAAAATCTCACTATAACACTATACATAGGCCCCCCAAATCAATGATATATAATGTGGGATGATATAATCACAAGATTACCCAAATTTGGATTGTTTCACAGGACTGGATTGTCAGAGAATTTCATCATACTTGCTTATATTCCATTTTTATTTGGTACATTATTGATTTGATTGTAGGGTGGTATTTTTATATATGGAAGCACTGCATTACTACTAAATGAGCACTAGTACAAAAATTAGGAGACTTGATTCCTGGCCCTAATTCTGCCACTAATCAGCATTGGATATTTAGACATAAACTTAATTGAGAAGATCTATGTGAAGGATTTGTTTTGTTTACTATCGATCCTCAGTGCCTAGCCCAGCATCTGGAGAATATAAAGAGTTCAATCAATATTTGCTAACTCAGTAGATTCATGAATGACAGAAACTGAAGTCACAGTGAAGAGATAGAACACTGTGCCAGGATCTCTTCTGTCATCTCTTGAGCTGCAATTTAAAGATTATTTTCATTAAAACTATCAAGATCTTCAGACTAAAATCTTATGTTCTATTTAATTTCTTCTACAGCAAAAACATGAAGAGCAATTGAAAAATTCAACAATGCTTAATTTTAAAAATTTATTACAGAAATAATGTATCACCATCAATCCCCATCAAAATCCTCTTGCTCATGTAGAACACCTATCTCATGGTTTTGCAGTTCTGAAGTCCTCTTTCAGGCATATCTTCACTGGCACTAGCATGGCTGATTCAATGTCTTGAATCAATTTAAAGGATTGCTTTTCACAGTTATTTTGACTTTGTGAAAAAACTGGAAGTCACATGACGACAGATTCGGTGAATCTGAAGACACACCATACTGGTTTTATAAGCTTGCCTTTCTGTTAGATGGCAATTGGCAGCAGCTTTCACCATATTTTTTGTCACACTTCATGATAGAGACACTCACAAAAAAGGTCTTCCAGAGCTGCTTCAGAAAGTGATAAGAATGATGGGCTAAGTGTGTTAAAAGTGAGTAGAGAGTACCTTGAGGGGGATTAATGGTAATGTGTCTTTAATGTGCAACAATTTTTAAAACTTTAAACATTCATCATATATTTTGATCACGATGTGTTATGAGTACTAGATACAGAGTAAATGGTGTTAATTTTTAGATGTGAAATTGTTGTGCCCAGATCGCGAAGTCTCCAAAGACCACTAAGGAGCCGATTTTGATGTAAACACACGAGGGTCGTTTATTTAAGCTCGATCAGGGGCACTCAACCGTCACCGACGCAGCGGATCAGGATTGAGAGCCCCGAATTTTAAATCAGCAGGGTTTTTACTGTGGCTACCGCAAGGTTTGGGGATGTTCCATTTAGCAGTTACATGATTGGTTGATATTTAGCAAGCATGGGGGGTGTTGAGGGGTGGCTACATGTAGAGTTTATGGGAAAAAGGAACAATCAGCACATTGACAGAATGTGTTATAGATAATGGGCCCGGGAGCATCTGTTTTTTGGGCAGACAGAGGATTGAGTTAGGAGCTGTGTCTCTTTTTTATCTGTTGTCCCACAGCAAGGACATTTTATCATTATTTTATGGGCACAAAGGAGACTAGGGGAATAGCTGACTTCAGTGAAGTGGAATTTATATCAAGGCCACTTTACTATCTTATTTTAAGATGGAGTCAAATTTTAAAATGGAGTTAGTTAGGTCTCACAAAATCTCAGGATCAATCATAAAGATGGAGCAGCAAGTTGAAAAATATTCTAAAGGAGAAAGTCATGATACAAGTAAAGACAGACTTTCATTGATACTCAGCTTCAATTATGACATTTTAACATTAGAAAAAAAGAAATATTAAGAAGGCATATTTGGTTCCCATTCTTTGAAAGAAGTCTGATTATCTTTTAAATACAAATATTATTAGTCTCTTTTCAAGTGGCAAAAATCTAACTTTATTTTACTGAAGATAAGCAATTTGTGAGTTTTAATAAATGACTATTTAAAAGAGATAGGTACTTGCCCTCTTCTCCAGACCACTCCCTGGATTGTGTTTGGCAATTTGGAGGCAGGTAGCCATCAGTACAGTTGCATTCATCTCTGGAATTGCATACCTAGAATCATTTTTAAAATTTTAAGTATTTTTTTAAAATATATGTGCATTGAAAGTCAAACTATGAAATAGATTATGTTTATGTTTATATCTAAAATATTGTGATCTTATTTGTGTTATTTATTGAGAGATAATCCCCCAAAATGAATATTTGGTTGCTTTAACCAAAACACATACACGCAGAAAAGAACTACAAAGTAAGGCTCACATTTGTATCAAGAAATGTAACACTCCCCCAAAAAAGAAACATCACACCTTTAAATGTTTACCTAAACATTTTGCGTGCAATTGCAAAACCACACTCCATTTAAATCCTAATGTGATAAATACAGCCCCTCTTGGGCTGTGCTTGAGACAGCCAGTTCTGGTTCCCAGAGCACACCTTGAGTACATCTCCCACCTCCATGTGCAGTGATGCCATGTTGGTAGTTTGAAATATCTGCACCTACAAACAAGGACTAATCCCTTCCCCCTGCTGGTTGTCAAACACTTGGTAGCATTAAAGGGCCCTTAACCAGGACAGGGTTTTATTTTTGTGCATTGGCTGATTTGATTTTTAAGCAAAAGCTTTCTTAGTCAAAGAGGACATCAGATAGTTAGATATGGTATAACAGTAGGAAATGAGGGTATCAGTAGTTGAAAAATGCAACAGAGCAATTAAATAATAACAACAAACACTTTCTCTGAATTTTTACTCTGAGCACTTTAAATAGATTTACTCATTAAATCTACCAACAGCCCACTGAGGTGGTGACTGTTATTAGCCGCTCCTTACAAACGAGAAACTGAGGCATACTTATTTAAATTGCCAAAAGTCAAACAGGATATAATTACACATAATCTAGATTCAGAGGCCTTGATTTTGACCCTATAGTATGCCTCCTCTCAAAATAATATAAACCATCTGATTTCTGGGATCTGACTTAGGCCTTAAACTTAGTGTAAGAATGTATTTTACCCTGAAACCCAGAAATACTTTACAAAACTGCTGTTCCTCTCAGGAGACCAACAACGTCAGTAGGGCCCAGCATTACCTCCTCACTTGGGTCACTCAACCAGGGGGTGTCTTCACGTTTTTCCACTGTAAAGTTACTAAGCTGCCACTTGTAATTAATAAGTAATTAGTAGAGATTTATTTAAAGATTAGGTACATACAGCTCTCCTTTTAAAACTTTTGCCCATTAGTTTTAGCATCCACTGATAATTATTTTATCACTTTATTACTTCTACTTGATTATTGTGTAAGGAAGACATTTTCTTCTTCCCCATTCATTTGCAATGTAGTTTTCACTGCAGCTATTATCAATAGTATAATAAATATTACTATGTATATATCACATAATACTTTTATTACATTTTAATTAGTTAATTATAAATTGTATTTTACTCAATGAACCACATTCTATTAACATTATTTTTATACTCATATTAGGACAGTGGAAGCTCTGATTTTAATTTTTAATTGATATTGTTTAACATTCACAAGTAACAGTTGTAAATATTCATGGAATATAAGGTGATACTTTATCACACAAGGTACTGATCAAATGTGGTAACAATTAGAAATTCCATTTTCTTACTTCTTTGTGATTAAAGCCTTCAAACTCCTCCTTTCTAATGTTTCCTAAACTATATAATAAGTTATTGTAAACTGTACTCATTCCATGAGGCTATGGAATATTAAAATATATTTCTTCTATGTAACTATGTTTTGGAATCCATTATCCAAACTATGTCTATTCTCCCTGCCCCTGACCTCTATTAATTGCTATTTTACATTCAGATGGACTATTTTTAGAGTGCACATATGAGACAGAACATCTATGTCTTTCTTTGCCTAGCTTATTTCACTTAAATCTCCTCCAGTTCCATTCATTTTGCTGCACTTTTCTTTTTATGGCTGAATAATATTCCTCAGTGTATATATGTCACATTTTCTTTACTCATTCATCCATTATTTTTTATAATATGGGCATTAACTATATCAATTATGCCATGGGAATTCTTTTACATTTTGTTTTTCTTTTTTTGTATTCTTTCTTCAATTTCTCTCATCAGTGTTTTATAATTATCATTGTAAAGATCTTTTCACTTCCTTAATTAAATTTATTCCTAGATATTTTTATAGCTTTTGTGAATGGGATTCCTTCAGTGATTTATTTCTCAGCAAGTATATTGTTAGTATATAAAAATGCTACTTTTTGTATATTGATTTTGTATCCTGCAATTTTACTAAATGTATTTATTGATTCTAATAATCTTTTGATGGAGTCTTTGGGTATTTCTATACAGAAAATCATACTATCTGCAAATAGGGACTCTTTTATTTTCCCCTTTCATATGTTCATGCTTTTTATTTCTTCCTCTTGCCTCATTTCTCTGGATAAAATTTCCAGTGTTATAATGAATAAGAGCTGTGAAACTGAACCTCCTTCTCTTTTACCAGCTCTTAGGAAATGCATGAATTAAGAGCTGAGTACTGAACTGCATAAAAGTAAAATTTTCTCCTCTGAAAAATGTTGTAAAGAAAATGAGAAGATAAACCACAGGCTTCAAGAAAATATTTACAAAAGATATATGCAGATACAGTATTATTATACAAAATAAACAAAAGCACTTAAAAATCTACAATAAGGGAACCAGGGATTTAGCTCAGTGGTTCCAGCACCTGCCTTGAAAGCACAAGGTCCCAATTTTGATCCCTTGTACCAAAAAAAAAAATTATAATAAGAAAACAAGGAATCTAATTTAAAAATAGGCAGAGACATGAAGAGACCAGCAAAGATATACAGAGGGCAAATAAATATATGAAAAGATACTTTACTATACCATGTATCATTTGGGAAATATGAATTATAACAATAGTAAGATACTACTCCACACCTGTAAGAATGACCAAAATACAGAATACTGACATAAAAGGCTGGCTAAACGTGGAGCAAGAGTGACTCTCATTTATTTCTTGTGGGATTACGAAATGGTGGGGCCACTTGACAAGATATTTTGGCAGTTTCTTACAAAATGAAGCATACTCTTATTATAGACAGTTGAATTAGGTAAAAATATTATAGGCAGTCAGATAGGGGTAGGCCTTTGTGAGAGTCAGGACAAAGGTGAAACACATCACAACTGTGGCCGGAGACACATCTGTTGGAGACAGGGCCTCAAGATAAAAACAAGATGACCAGACCCATATACTTCCCCAAAGGAAAGACACTGGGCCTAATGAAATCTAGATAAACATCAGTCACCCCAGTAGGTGACCAGAGACCTCTGAACCCATCAATTTCTAGAAGAAGTCTTTGTTCTTTCCATGCATACTTGTTATGTAACTTGTCTTCCCATTGGACCACTAAGTGGCTATATTTGTAACCTTATTGGTTGATCACGGCTGTGGCCCACATTGTACCCACATGGGTTTTGCTCTATAAAACTTCCCTGTAAAGTGGGGGGACCCGGCTACTCATTTGGGACCCTTCCTGACTCTCAGGAGCTATCCTATCAATAAATATCTTCCTACTCTTACCCTCTGTTGTTCCTAGAATTTGTTCTTTGATTTTTAGAGAACATGAGCTCAATGTATCAAAAATCTAACAGGTTGGGAGATATAATATTTCATATTTCAACTCTGGTATCATTTTCTGTATCACTATCATCTATAATCTGAGTGTGATCCTTGGTATTTATTGGAAAGAGTTAAAAATTCATGTCCTTCACACAAACAAACCTGTACAAGAATGCTTAAAGAAGTTTTATTAATAACTACTAAAACCTGAAAACAACTATAATGCTTTTCAGTAGGTGTATGAATATATGAGTGTGGTACATTTAGACAAATGAATATTAGTTAGCATTAAAAAGAAAATAGATCTCAAGATATGGAGGAATCTTAACTGTATACTACTATGTGAAATAAGCCAATCTGAAAAGTCTATATAATGTCTGATTCCAATAATATGGTATTCTGGAAAAGGAACAGCTATGCAAACTATAACACTTAACTGTTTTCCAGGGATTAGGATTAAGATGAAAAGGCCAAATTTAGAAGACTACTAGAGCAGTGAAAATACTCTGATATAATATTGGATACAAGTGTCATTATATATGTGTCAAAATCACAGACTGATATCCCCAAGAAAGATCCCTAATGTACTCAGTGGGTGTTGGGTGAGGAAGAACCTGTGTAGATTTGTCCATTGTAACAACACCACCACTCCAGGGACAGATGTTGATAATGAAGACAGCTATGTGTGTTTGAGGCAGAAGATATACGGGAAATACCTGTATCTTACTCTCAATTTTGCTATGAACGTAAAACTTTTCTTGAAAGAGCCTTTTATATAAAAAAAAATTACTGAGCCATAAAAAGACGTGGAGGAAGCTTGCATGCATACCACTAAGTGAAAGAAGCCATACTAAAAACATCTACATATTTTATAATTCTAATCGCATGACATATTGAAAAAGAAAAAGTATGGAGAGAGTGAAAAAAATCACTGCTTGTTAGGGGTTAAGGAAAAAGGAAGTATGAAGAGATGAGGCATAGAAATTTTTTAGGGCAGTTAAAACACTATATATGATAATAGTGAGTGCATGACATCATACATTGGCAAAAACATAGATTCTTTGTCAAAATCAAGAGTGAATTCTCATGTAAACTAACTTTGGTTGATGATGTGTGAATGTACATTGTTAATTAGAAAAATTTGACACTCTGGTATGAGATATTGAAATTAGAGGAAGCTGTATATAATTGAAGTGAAGAGAGTCTGAGCAAAATCTATGTACTTTCACTCGATTTTGGTGTGAATATAAAGCTCAGAAAAACAAAGAATAGTTTTTAAAAAGACAGACAAAATCAAGTTGTTCATGATTCCATGTATTCACAAAAGCAGGAGTTATCTTGCCTTTGTGAACAAATTTAGTTTTTTATTAGCATATTTTTGAAAGGTGCCCAGTTATAACAAATTTTTAAATGTCATCAGCATTTCAACTCAACAGAAAGTGATGAGGTGCTGACTCCCCAGCACTCAGTTCAGCTCCTAACAGAAGCTAGATGCAATGGGGCCTTGCAGAGATTAGGAACCCCACTGATAAATTAACAAGTGATGTTAAAAGGCATCCAAGAGATGAATCACAAGAGATGTGACTCAAGGAAATGTGCTTACTTACCCCATGTCCAGAGCATTTTGCTGAGCATGCAGATGATGCGTCCTTAATCATTCTTGATTCTACACATTGACCACTGACACAAACCTAAAGAGCAACACATAAAGAAACATTTTCAATTCAGAAGGATTCAGTCATCAATACATTACAATTAGTAATTGTATAAAATAAAATCGAAACTATTCACATGCTATAAATATATTTCTAAGTACCATGTTTGCAGTACTCTTCAAATGTCAATAAGTTGTAGTTTCATTTTCTTTTAGTTTTAATTATTTTAAATTTTCTCTCAAAAGTGATTTTTGGGACCATGGGATATTTAAAAGTGTTGATTAATCGCCGCATATTTGGGAATTTTTCCAGGTGACTCTAATGTTCATGATAGACTTAGGGTGACAGTGATATGTCAGTATAGGCTCATCGGTTGTAACATGTACTGCTTTCATGTGGGTAGGGGGATGGAGCAAAAAGAACATAAGGTCTCTTAGTATCTTTGCTATTGTTTGCTGTGCACCTAAACCTTTACTAAAAATATAAAGTATATTATTTTAGTGAATAATTTTTTGCATGATTCATGGCAGAGAAGTGGAGGATTATCATAAAATTAAAGTTGACCATAACAAAAGTATTTTAAACAAATAACTAGTTTTTATTGAAATACCATGAAATTTAAAAAAGAAAGTATTTCTCAGCACAGCTGAAAGAATTCTCAGTACTTACTGCACACAATTAAATTTTCATAGAAAAAAATTTACATAATTATTACATAGGTTCAGTTTTCATGGAGCTATTATTCATGTCTCCTAAGTATTTAACAAGATAAAACAGGTACTCTGATTAAAATGTAATAAAGATGTATATTATGAAATTATGTCTATTATGGAATGAAAAAAATCAGAAGTAATTCTTGGATTTTAAATTACAATAACCAGAGTAAATATTCCCAACTTCATGACTTACAGAAATCTCAACTTCCCTAAATTGCAATTTTCTTACTTGAGTACAATATTTTTCTTAAAATTTTTATTTTAAAAAGTAGCATTTTTCAGTGTTAAAAGAAAATAATGAAAGTGAAAATTATACACTTTTAAATATTAAAGCATAGTACAACTCTCTCCAAAGAAAAGGGCTTACAAAATGTTTTCTAAAGCCAAATAGCTTAGCCCTTTTAAGCCATTAATATGTTGAGTTTCCTCACTAACATCTCCTTTTGAAATGCAATGTCTATTGCAGGCCTGGTTCACATGATATTGAAACAGCTGCACTATCTTTTTTTTTTTTTTTTTGGTGCCAGGGATTGAACTCGGGTCCTTGCGCTTACACAGCAGGTCGCGAAACCACTGAGCTAAATCCCCGGCCCCAGAGTTGCACTATCTTAAAGAATCAAAATTGCCAGGAACATTTCATCATGTATGATTTACAGTATCATTAAAAACTATGTGGTAAAATTTATTTTCATATATTATCTCTGAGAACTTTCCATGTTGTAAAAAAGACTTTATTCTTTTTTTTTTTGGTACCGGGGATCGAACAGAGGTCCTTGTGCTTGCAAGGCAGGCAGCAGAACCACTGAACTAAATCCCCGGCCCCAAAGACTTTATTCTTTTTTTTTCTTTTTTTTATATTATTTTATTGGTACATTTTAGGTATACAATAT
>NW_004624780.1:3923061-3943974 GCF_000247695.1 Heterocephalus glaber
AAAAGTATTGCCTCAATGTGCATCCATTTAGCTATAAATGTCTCTAATTTCTCATTTTTTATGGCTGAGTAGTACTCCATTTTATAAGAAAACCACATTTTCTTTATCCAGTCTCCAGCTGATGGACAATTGGGCTGTTTCCAAGTTTTAGCTATTACAAACTGTGCTGCTATGAACATGAGTGCACATATATCACTGTGGTATTATCCAAAGACTTTATTCTTATTAAAGGTGACCTACTGTATAATCTCAATTGTTTAATCCCTATTGTATAATCCATTTATTTCATTTTTATATATTTTGGTTGCATGGCATTAGTAGAACTACCGAGCTCTTTGGCCTAAATCTCTGTCAAAAAGGCATTCATGACTCCTGAGCCTGAAGATAAAGCCTAGTTTTATAGTTTAGTTAAACTATAGAGCCATTAAATGTAGCTATTAATATACATACACATATATACATTTCACATGTTATGATACTAAGGCTTTATTATATTAAATAATAATAATAATTTGTGCACGATCACCTATCAAGTAAGAATTCAAATCTTTGTGCATCAACCTTTACAGCCCACACAAAGATCAGCCAGGAATGAAGTGATATTTTGAAGTAAATTTATTTTCTATATGTTTTCCCAAGATTTCAGTTGGTTTTAGAAATAACAAATTATAATGTTAAAAATCAATAGTAACAGCCAAACTATATTCAGTTTTTACTACATGCTAGGCATCCTGCTATGTGAAGAATACCCTTCATATTGTTATGTCGTTTGATTTTCACAGCAGCCCTATAGAGTATTATCCTATTATTATCCCCAATTTACATACAGTTAAAGCATCTCAGACTGGTTACATAACTCATAAAATGTCAAAAAATAAGAGGTAAAGATTTTACTTTAAGTGCATTTATCTAAACTGTACTTTAACCCACAGGGCCACCAAGATATACATGACTATTACTTGTGATATGTCAACTTGGTTGGAGTAAAGAAACACCTAGAAAATTAGAAAAGCACAATTCTGGGAGTGTCTGTGGATGACTGAGACATAGGCCAGCAAAGTGAAGCAGGAAGATGTACTTTGTGGGTGGCAGCAACCAATACGGTTACAGTCTGGATAGAACAAAAAAGGGAAATAAGAAGGAAGTGCTGGTTTTGAAGAACTCTGGTCTTTAGCAGATGTGTCCTTTGCTGCCATTGCCTTTAGACATCAGTCCCCAGGTTTCCAGTTTCTTCAGTCTTTCAACCAAAATTGTACTTGGCAACTCTCCACTGAGATTCCAGGCCTTCAACTCTGGATTGGTACTGTGTAAGTCATCCCTCTTACTCTGTGTCTTCCATCTTCTTGGGCTGATCATCTTGACCTTGGGCTAATCATCTAGTTCTTCAGCATGTAGATGATCATTATGGATTCTACTGATCCTGTAATCCTACCTAATAAGTCTTCTTGCATAATTACACATGTATTTTCTATTGATTATGTTCTTCTCAGCACCCTAACCAATACAGCATATATTTAAAAGTGGGATTTCTTCTTTCTTCTTTGAAGAAAAGTGTATTTACATGCTATAAAATGTTTAACCACAGTATATTCCCAAGAGCTCTCTCTTCCCCACTCCAGCTGAATATACTTGGGTTATTCTTGTTCGTAACACTGAAATTCTAAAGCAAATCAAACAATTCTATTTCCCTCTTACTATCCAGATATCAATTAAATTTACCAATTTTTTGCCTCAAATACTTAGGATTACATAAAAATCATAAACAAATTAAAATTTGATATAAAAATATTGATTAAAGTAATGAATAAGACTATATTTTTAAAAAGTATTTTAAACTATTTACCCTGCCAAGATCACATTCAGCTCCACTTCTCACCATAAATGGATCCTGCCCTCTAGGACTTGAAGTGTTGACTAGACTGACACATACATTATCTCGTACATAAATGTAAGTCACAGAAATACTTTGCTGAATATAAGGAGTTCGAAATGGATAAGTACAAATTAATCTTCCACATATGAGGTTCCTGCAAGCATAATAAATGATATGGTTATTATACACTAGGTATTTATGAGCAATGCCTGTATTTGCTTACTTTAACAAAAACAAAAGTCCTTCCATTTATGCCAATGTTCTTAGGAAAACTGTGAGGTACTGATATTGACATTTTAAAAAATCCACTGATCTAAATTTATCTTTCCGTGGTACTAATGGCCTTTTATTCACTGTGTAGAGTTTATATTTCCTGGCAAATAATAAATTCACTCCAATATTTTATATCCCCCATAAAACAAAATAATTAGTAAGATTGTTAAGGACCTCATAGTCTGGCATTAAATATGTTATAATTTCCACTAAAAGTGCTAAAAATGAAATAAATCCTTACTGAAATTTAAGACAAACATGCACTCTAACCTAACAGTTATAGAAAACTTCATAGAGAATATACCATCTGAGTCAAAACTTACAAATCAGTAAATTTTCAGTAGGAAGAATGAGATATTTCTTAACAGACTGAGGAAGCCTAAAATTATATTGTATATTTGCCAATATATAAATTCTAGAAGTATATGAATATGCTTTTCTAACTACTACTGATCTCAGTATCTGGCACACAGTAGATTCCTAAGAGAAATTTGTAAACAAGATGTGTAAGAGTTAGCTCTTCATATGCAGGAGAAATTGAGCATATTTTATAGACATTTGGCAGTTTTCTTTTTGGGCAAGCAACCACGTGGATGGGAATACTCTTTCAGTAAGCAGAAATCAGTAAGTCTGGAGAGAAAAAGTACAGTGGGTATTAAAGTTTGATTTTTAGATTAGATTTGGGAGCTTAATGATCATCTATATACAAAATGTTTTTAAAATAGATAAAATTTTATGCACAAGAAAAATATTAAGACTCAAAATTTTGGTTTGAGATTTACTTCCATATACAGGTGATACCTGAAACCACTGAATGAATGTACTAAAGAGAAACAAAACATCAAAATGAGATTTAAAATGTCATTAATATGTGTACAACATACCTCCAACCACAGAGCACATATCGGTTTGAGTGATCCCTACCACAGTTCCCAAAACTATCTACTTGAGCATTTACTTCTGCATAGCAAGCAAATGGAGCATTTTTTGAACCTGTCAAATTTAGAAATATATTTCAGTTAAAACACATATTTATCTTTCACCTTCCTCCATGCTGTCATATATCATGTTTCCTTTACCTCCTTCTCCATTATTATTTAACTCAAAAGTTGTCCTTGTGAGATTGTTAAGAAAAGAGAAAGTAAAGTGCAAAGTATTAACGTTTATAGTTATTATTACAGATACCTTTATTTCAGATTTCTCTCTTACCCCTCACACCTGCCTCCATCAGCTGCTCCAAGTCTTTCTGACAATGCTTTCCTAAATGACCCTGAGCAAAGCCACTTCTCTCCTTCTCTATGACCACCATTCTCCCATGCTGCTTTCCAACTGACTCCCCAATTACACTCTGTACTCCTTATAATTCTCCAAAATATAAATCTCAGTGGTCTTTTTATGAACAACAACAAAATGAGGTCTCAGTATTACTTACACATCTCTACTGGCTTACCATCACACAGAATAAATAAAATCCAGCTTTCTGACCATGATGTTTCCTCAGTCTGATTCACTCACCCAGTACACTTCAGCCATGCTGGCCTTTATCCTTAAGCACACCAAATACACAGTATCAACAAAATACTGGCTGTCTTGATCTGCCTGAAATGCTTTTTCCCAAATCAGCCCTTGACTGCCTCCTTCTCAGTGTTCAATTTTCTACTTAAATTTCATTTTCAGAGAGAAACAACTCTGAATTCTCTATCTAAAGCAGCTTCGCATTCATGAAGACTCTGTCCTATGACCCTGTTTGTTTTTGCTTTTAGCTTTTATTTGTTTTTTGTTTTGGTTGGTTTGGGTTTTGTTTTCACAACACTCGCTGCTATGAAATATTTTAGTGATTGATGACTCATTTATTAGTATCATTTTTTTTTTGTCTGCTCCTTTCACTAGAATATAACTCCATAAGAATAGCAATCATTTTTTGTTGTCTATCAGTGTATTTCTAGTGCAAGAAGAGTGTTTCATCTATTGAGAGTGCCAGATGAGTATTTATTGAGTTAATTTTTTCAAAAAACAATACTCTAAGTAGTCATAGCCAATGATTTATCTTCCCGATGGAATTTAGCACTCAAAATCAGTACCTCCAACATGAATTATACCTGTTCTACTGAAAGCCATAGAGATTATTTTAAGAATAACATTCGAAATAAATTCCTCAGTAACTTTTTCCAAATTATTTTTCTAATGCCAACTCAGAAATCTCATTAGTTTCAGTTTTATAGCCCCCTGAATATTTTTATCAAAAGAAGAAATATCGGGCTGGGAACTTAGCTCAGTGGTGCCACCGCCTCCCTTGCAAATGCAAGCACAAGGTCCTGAGTTTGACAAGAAGAAGAAGGAGAAGAAAGAGGAGGAGGAGGAGGAGGAGGAAGGAGGAAGGAGAAGAAGAAGAAATATCAATCCTACATTTTTAAAAGACCTTGCAGGTGGAACCAATTTAAATTTTCCATAAATGAATGATGACAGGTAACAGTAGAACTCTTCCTTATGGCTTCACACTGTCTTAATAGATATTAGGCATAAATAATACATCTGCAGATAAAGATGGAACTGTACCTGACTGTGAAATCTTGCTTCTTGGCATCTGTAAGACTATTTATGATGCTCTCATCCATTATACTCTCTGCCTTCTCTAAATTAATGTACTTACTACAGCAAAGCATAACTATTAGAAAGTGTACTTTTTTTAGAAAGTGTATCTTACATATAACTTCAGCTAATGCTACATTAGAGAGGAAAGATAGGGCAGAAACTGGGAATAGTTCCTCAATACCCATTCCCTCTTTTTCCATTTTAGTAGTGCAACTTTCCTATTATTATCAGGACACATAGACACAATGATTAAAACAAAACATTTCTCATACTCCCATTTACTGGTTATGTTCATGCGACTAGGTTTAGGCGAGCAGTCTGAGCAGACGTTACATGAGAAACATCCAGGGTGAATGCTGGTTACACTTTCATTTTATCTCCTTCATGCCATAGGCCCATATATGGATTTCATGTTGAGAAACCTTCTACCAAACACAGGGGATGGAAAAAGAAAAACAAACAGCACAGGTTCTTGAATAATATCATAGGATAAAACTTGCCTAGTTCTGGAATCTTATGTGGGAGAGAAATAAACTTTTGAACCTTTGTGTTTGTGGGTGTCTATAATAGAAATTTAGACTATTCTCTAGGTAATAAAGAAGATATGACTATGATAGTCCCAATACATTTCAGGAATAGGTGTCCCATACAGAATATATTACACCAAATGCCACAACTGAATAAGTAACAGGAAGGCCTGATAGATCCATCCAGAGCCCCCAACTGTAACAGTGTTCAGGAGAACAGTGAGCCTCAGGGAGTCAATTTCACCTATAGAAAGACCAGGTAGGGAAGAGTTTAGAGTGCCTTGTTCAACAGGATTGGCTGTTTGCACAAGCAATTGTATGAACACTTTAGAAGCACTCCCATGAAATCTCTCATATCAAACTCAGAAGAATAACCACTCAACTAGTATTTTCTGTTACGTGATTTCTGAACTTCTATTGATTTTGATCTCCCCTTTATGAGACTGCAATAGCACATTCTAAAACATTTTACTTTATCTCAGACAAAATGCACAAGAACCATTTTCAGGTAGCCATAGTTCCAATCTCTCTTGTACCTATCTTTCTAATAAATGTACCATCTGAAAAGAAATTAGGAGCAAATGGTACTGATGCATCCCTTATATCAGAATTGTAAATGTGTGCCAGACCTTAAGTCTGGAAATCCAGGGCCAAATATTAACTAAATGAATTCACATGCTCTTCATGCTAAAGTTCAGAAAATAATTTACAGAATAGAATTTCTGATGCCTTCATCTCTTTTGGTAACATTGTCCAATACATTTTATCAACAAATGTACTAAGAAGCTATACTAAGTACATTAATTTATTTCTCTTTTATTTAAAGTTATACTAATAAGACAATAATACAAGAAACAAAGAAAATGAATCTAAAACGTCATTAGTTCAGAAGTAGGGCTATGACACCAGAAAAGTTAATATTTTTGAAAAATGTAAAGTAGACAAGATACAATAATGCCTAAGAGGAGAAGAAGCCCTAATCTGTGTATTGACTGAAACTGCTGCAGCAGGAGTAGAAGCCACTCATTTTCTTGTCTGAAAGTAATATGAAAGAACTGGGATGAACAATGAGGAAAGATTCAGTGTATCTGCAAGCAGTTTATATAAAAGCTTCATTGGATACCCTACAAATTCAATTCCTTTATGAGAAAAGAGACTAGGAGCATGAACCCAAGCCCTAAAGTGGGGAACTATTGTAGAAGGTGAGTATATAACACAGGTAATGTTTTATGAACCAGAGCCCGAAGAAAGAGCTCTGAAGATTTTGGCCTGCCTGCTGCTTCCTGCCTATTTGCCCTAAAGTAAGCCAGGTAGTCAAAATACTCCCTCTTATAAACAGAGGTTACTGCGTTCCCTTTCATTCAAAGAAGATGCCTACTGCAAAAAACTAAACTGTTCCATAGTAAAGGAAAGTCATATCAACCATTTTCTTAATAAACCAGTAAGGATATATTACTGAAGATAAATATAAAAACAATAATCACAGCACATCTGAAGAAAATCCATATCACACTTACATAAAGAAAAGTATAAAACATAATGAAAAAAAGGGTATTATGAAAGAATAAAGAAAAGAGGCATGTTAGAAATTCTAGTTGAAGACTCTCCCAAAAGAAGGGAAACTCAAGGTCCCACCAGCCATTCTGACAATCATTGGTGATGCTAATTCCTCCTATACTTCAACCATAATCCCATTATTGTAGATAAGTTAATCAGATATCTTCTTGTAGGCAGTTATACAGGGTTGCCCTCAAGGTGCCAGCCCTCCAGGAGCCAATACAGGGAGGAGCCAACATGGAGAACAATTGAGGCACACTCACTGGTCAGCATTATAAAAAGAAAAGAGGCACTACTTCAACTAGAGATAGCAGTGATTGATATTCTAAATGGGAAATGCCTTATATGTGACTTGTTTTGCCATCTGATCCCAATTTAATCAATATTACCTGGGTGACTATACTTGTAATCTTATTGGTTGGTCATGGTTTTGTCCCACCTCATGTCCACCTTGTAAATTTCCACTTGGTCTTACAGTTTTGACCCACTTTGTACCTTCCTCATCTCATGGCTTTGCTGTACAAAACATTTTTGAAAAAAGGGGTGGGCAGGCAACCCACTTTCCAGTCTCCCTTCTGTCTTTCTTAGAAGCTATCCTTCTTTCAATAAATTTTCCTACTCTTAACCTCTGTTGTTCCTAGAATTCATTCTTCACTTTTAGAGAACACAAACTCACGTTTCAGATATCTAGTAGGTTTGGGAGTTACATCTATTCCTCCCATATCACCATTGGGACTCTCTGAAACCAAAAAACCTTCTAAATGGTAAAACTAAACCTCCACTAACACCCCTCAGGAATAGAGAAAAGAAGCAAGGAAAAAAATAACTACTTAATATACATATCATCCTAATATTCAGTTACTGCAGTCCTCATTTCTATGAGGAATTCCTGACACTTTAAGCATCTTTATTTCACCATATATTACATATTGCTCTGAGCATCAATGGCTAGTTTGAATTTATTACCCAGCGGGATGGCTCATACCTCCGTTCCTGAAAGATATGAATATTCAGTCACCTCATCTGTAATCCCTAACTGTAATTTTGTTATACAATAAAATTGGAATTCCATTGTAATCTGAATATAGTCCTTTCTACAGTGGCAGGATTCTAGCACAGACAGGCACTGAGCTTTCCAGGAAGCAACTTTCTTAGTGTTGGCACAGGCTCAGTAGGCTAATACTCAAAAAGCTGAGCCCTGATCATGGAGCAGTTTTGCAGTTCACACAGGTGTCTGTCTCTCTTAAACAGTAATGCACTAACACGCTACAGCCTGATTGGGTACAATCTGTCACACAGCTGTACTAGAATACACATGCAGATCTAGGAACAGTTATGTGCCCTGTTGCATTGCCTTTCTTTGTTCTGAGAAGGCCCTCCCCTCACCACATTCCTTTGGGAGAGGCCCTGCCACACTACCACAGCATGGAGCAGCCAATACAATTTTCTGCCAGGCATAACGGTGCATTCTTGAAATTCCTAAACTTGGGAGGCTGACACGGGAGGATCACCTTGAGTTCAAGGCCAGCCTGAACTAAATAGGGAGACCCTGCCTCACAAAACTGAAAAAAAAAAAAAGAAAAATTCCCATTGTAATTAAAATTAGTCACTCAAGCAAGTATAGTAACCATTTTCTTTGCCTACTGATGGAGTAGCATGACAAAACCAAATAGCCAGGCAATGGTCTCAACCTCCAATATAGTGATCTTAGTGGAAACATTCATTCCCTTGGAATTTAATATTTCTAAACAAACAAGTCCAAGTTACATATATGGGAATTATATATTATTAATTGAGTTATAAGGTACAACAGAAACATATCTTCAGATTTCAGAATATGTATTGTAAAGGAGAAAGAGGGTTTTAGCCACTGGTGCAAAACATATACACATCCTGTAGTACATCACCCCAACTGCACATACTGTGATTTCCCAAATGATCCCACAGCGAACCTTGAACAGGCCAGCACAAGTTTCGCTACACATGATTGTGTCTTGTTAGTAGAGTAGGTCATATGACCAATAAATTGCTTAGCCATAAGTGCATTGCTGCTGATGAGAAGTGAGTCAGAAGATCAAAAGCTACAGTATATGTTAAAAGGGTATTCCATTTTAAAAGGCCATGTATATGATTTCTTCCTGTGTTTAGGGTATACAAAAATATTGAAAAAGGAAAATTTTATCCTGTAAATTCAGTTAATTCTCTTTATATTAACAACAAGAAAAATGTAAAAAGGGTAAATATATATTTTTGTATTTGGGGAAAAGTGTTGGATGTGGAAAAAATGGAATGATCTGAGTATCAGACAGAAATGAGGCCTTCATATATGCAAAAAGTCATGGCATCTTCTTAACTGAGCTTGGTACTCTCCTTAGATACAAAGGAATGGAAGAATGGTCTGCCATAAAAAAGAGAATGAGCCAGGCATGTTGGCACATATTTATAATCCCAGCAATGGGAGGCTGATATAGAAGGATTGTGAGACAGAGGCCAGCTTGGGGTACACAAGAAGACCTTGTCTCAAAAAAAAAAATGAGAGAGAGAGAATCGGCTAAGCCTTGGATGATAATGTGAGCCAGAAGAACAGAGTGGAATCTGGAAGATTCTGAAATGCAAAAATAAATGACATCCTACAACTTCCCTCTACATGCAAAAATTGTGCAAGAAAGCACTAGTGAAGGAGTAGCATAAAAATAGCAGAAAATCAAGTAGTCTAGTATTCTTACAATGTCTTAAAAAATAATAATAGAACTAAGTAGAAGAACTGGTACTGCAGAAGAAAACTTCCATGAGGAATAAAGAGAGAAAATTATTTTTAAAAAAGATTAGAGATTCGATGACGTGTATCTAATCTCAAGTGGTCTCACATATATGTGCAAGAATGTGAAGACAGATAAATGGGGAGAGATATTTGATACAAAGACACAAACTTTCCAAATTGATGAAGACATATGATTCAGCTACAGCATGCCAAGATATATACCCTAAGGAAATGAAGTCAGCATATAACATAGATACCTGAATCCCCATTTTTATTGTGGTAATTTCCATAGTAGCCTAGGTATCTGTCATTAGGTAAATCTATAAAGAAAATTATAGATACAGTATTAGGCAATAACAGAATGAAATCATGTCATTTGTAGGAAAATGGGTGGAACTGAAGGTCATCATGTTGAGAGAAATAAGCAAGAAACAAAATATAAGTATTAAATGTTTTATCTTGTACTTTAATAACTCAAGAGTAAAAAGTAAAAGTTGTATAGGAAGGGGCAGAAGACTATGGGGAGAGAGAGAGGAGAAAGAGAGGGAGATGGATACAATCAAAGCACAACATGTACATGTATGGAAATGTCACAATGAAAACCACAAATCTGTATAATTAATCTGAGTTAATAATTAAAATATAAAGAGACACATGCTCCCAAGAGTCCCCACACAGACCCAGGAGCCAGGCCTCTCCATGGACTGAGGCTCTGGGTTAACTCCAGCACCAGACCGGCTCCTGTGTACTCAGGATCCAGGTGTATCTGTGTATCTGTGTACCCAGCAGATCCAGATGCCAGGCCCATCTCAGCACCTGGCCAGTTCCTTCAGACTCAGGCTCCAGGACCACTACAGCAATAGGCTGGCTTCTGTAGATGTAAGCTTTAAGCCTGACCACATGCGAATCAGTGCTAAGGCCCACACCTGTGGACACAGTAAACAAATCCAAACAAGGCTGACTATATGCTGCCTATTCACTTCAGGCCAAAGGACCCATGCAGACTGACGCTAAAGTGATAGTAAAAGATATCCAAATAAAAACTTAAAAAAAAAAAAGAGCAAGAGAAATTATATTTATATGAGATACACCAGACTTGAGGTCAAGAACTGTAAATCAAGACAAAAAACATTATGCAATCATAAAGGGGCCAAAACAGCAAAGATCAGGTAGGTCTTAGACTTTCTTTGGATTGAAAGGAGTTATTATATATTCAATCCTTTTACTCATTCTTGGTCTGTCCAGATTTTCTGTTTCTTTGATACAGTCTTGGTAGTATTTAAATTTCTAATAATTTAGTTTCTCAAGATTATCTAATTTGTTCATGGAAATCTTTTCTGATCGTTTGTATTTTTGTGGTATTAGTTGTAATGTATCCTTTTTTCCTGATTTTATTCTAGACCTTGGTTTTTTTTCTTAGTCTAGTTTGATTTTATATATTTTATTGATTTATCTTCTTAAAAACCTAGGGTCTGTTCTTTTTATTTTGTTGTGATTCTTTTCTTCCATCTACTAATTTCAGCTTAGTTTGTTCTTTCTTTCTTAGTTCCTTGATGTATATTACCAGGCTAATTATTTGAGAATTTTCTGCTTTTTGATGAGTACATTTATTGCTATAAACTTCCCTTGTAAGACTGTTACATTCCATGTTTTGGTATCATTTGTCTATTTTATTTCCAATTTTCATTTTAATTTCATTGGCCCATTGGTCGTTCAAAAGCATGTAGTAAAATATCCAAGTATTTTAGAATTTTCTGGGATTCTACTTGATACTGATTTTCAGTTCCTTACCACTGTGGTCAGAAAAAATACTTAGTGTGATTTCAGTGCCCTTGAATTTGTTGACTTTCTTTGTGGCCTAACATAGCACTTCTGAAGTAGGTTCTGTACGTGCTTGGGAAGAATACATATTCTGTTACTACTGGACAGAATGTTTTGTACCTGTCTGTTAGGTCTATTTGGTAGGAAGTACAGTTAAACTCCTATGATTCCTTACTGATTTCCTGTCATGATGATCTCTGTTACTTAAAGTGATAAGCTGAAATTCCTTACTATTAATATACAGCACTCTCTTTTCTTTCATATCTATTAATACTTGCTCCATACATTTCAGTGTTCTGATGTTTTATTTCAGTGTTCTGATTTAATTATAATTGTCAGATCTTGATGAGTTGCCCTCTTCATTATTACATCATGGGATGCCTTTTCCATCTGTTCACTTTCAGTGTCTATGTCCCCTCAGAGATGTTGTATGCAGCACAGACATAGGCCTTGCTCACAGTTTGGAACATGACCACACGAGGTGTCACAGCAACTCCAGATAAAGGTAGTAGGATATTTTTCCAAGTCTGTCGTTTAAATGTGCACCAGGTGGATACTCGGAGTGCTGTAGAGCTGGAATCCATATCTTGGAGTAACAAGAAACTAGATCCTGGGGCAGCATTTCAGAGTTTGAGAGGTAGACAATATGGGCACAGTGTTGGCATAAAAAACACTAGCAAATTTCTAAATTTTTCAGGAAGTATTTAGACACCTGGAGTGTGCAGTGTGGGTGCTGAAAGAGAAGCCATGCTTTCAAGGCCTAGGGTGTGTATAGGGAAGGAGGGTGGCAGCTCCAGATCTAGATTAGGTCAACAGGGTAGCTCAACAGTGGCTGTCTGGGGAGTGGGATGGGTGCACTGACACATTTCCTTCTCCAGGGGCGTAAGAGAAAAATAGTCATGGATGACTTCAATGGTAAAAGATCCCATTGTCTTCTGCAGAGCAGCTCAATGGAGGTCACAGCAGCACCCTCTGAGTGGCTGGTAATGAAAATCCCCTCTTTTTTTCATTCAAAACCATCTTAAGACATCTCAGGTATTCCATGCAGCAATGCTATCTGTGTAATTACTGTCTTTTTTTTTGCACCACTATGTTATTTTAGGTTCTTAAATGTACCCTTCAGCTCTCCTGATGCTATTTTTTTTCATTCATATATAGCTGACTTTATTTGGTTTGTTGTATGTGATGGTATGAAGGCTAGCATCTCCTTAAAAGTCAACACAGTGAAGGAAATAATCAAGAGAGTGAAAATCCAACCAGAAAAAAATTCAGACTGTCTTCTAAGGGGTTATTTTCCAAGGGTATAAGGTATGAGTTGTATGGACAACTCAATAGCAGTAACAACAGCAGTAACAATAATTATAAGAACCTGACTGAAAAATAAGGAAGAGAATGAATAGAAATTTCTCCAGAGAAGAGTTGCAAATTACCTACAGGTATTGTTAAAACTGTCAACACCACTAATCACTAATACTAAAGAAACATCACAGTGAAATCTGACCTCACAGCACTGGAATGACTATCACCAAAAAACAAAAGTTAACAAGTATTGCTGAGTATGTAGAGAATGGTAAACCTTGTACACTGCTGTTGGTGGAAATATACAAATTGGTGTAGATTCTATGGAAAACAGTATGAAGCTTCTTCGTAAAATTAAAAATAGAACTACCTTATGATTCAGAATCCCAACTCTGGGCACACATTTAAAGAAATGAGATCATTATCTCAAAAAGATACATACATCCATCTACATTTACAACTGCATTTAATAGACAAGGTTTGAAAACAACTTGAATGTCTGCCAACAGAATAATGAATAAACATGTGATATTGATGATAAAGATACATACACAACAAAATATTATTCAGCCTCACTAGAAAAAGAAATCTTGATATTTCATGAAAATATGGATAGATGAGCCTAGAAGATATTGTGCTAAATAAAAGCCAGATTTAGAAAGCTAAATACTACATTACCCCATGTATATATGGAACGTAAAATTCTCAAATTCATGGAAGCAGAGAAAATGGTGGCTATCAAAGGGGTAGAATGGGAATATGTTTGTCAAGAGGTACAAAGTGTCAGTTATGCAAAATGACTAAGTTCAGGATATGTAAAGTGTAACTATAATAAATAATACTGGATTGCCTACTTGATATTGGCTAAGAAAATAGGTCTTAAGGTTTTTAAAACCAAAAAAAATGGTAACTATGTGAAGTGATATTTTAATTAGATTGATTATAGTGAATACCTCACAATGCATCATATATCAAAGCATTAAGTCATATACCTAAAGACATACTATTTCTATTTGTCAATTACATGTCAATAAATATGGAAAAACTAATACAAATATTACACAAAAGTAAATATACATATTATTTTCATGTTTCTTTGTTAATGTTAGTAGAAATATAGAAGGCCAACTATTTTAAGTATTACCTTTGCCAAAATAGCTCTCACAACGTGCATCAAGATCATGGCAGTCTCCCTCAAAACATATATATGAATTATTTTTGCACCTATGTCCATTTTTTACAAATATATCAGGTCCACAGTAATGTGAACTTCCATTACAGTACTCAGGAATATCACATTCAGGATGTTGAATGGGTCTGCAGACAGTGCCTGCTTGTGAAAACTAATAAATGAAAATATAAAGAGTAAATCTTATATATAATGTTTGTACTTGTCAATATTTCTTTCCAAATTATGACATTTATACTTTTAATTCATAAATATCTGTCAGTGTTTTTGTATAAATCATTATATCAATCATTAAAAATGAAATTGTTATCAATTAAAATGGGAGATAAAACATACATACAAGGAAAAGGAGAAGAAAAATCTGATGTAATATTAGCCAAATTTTTATTTGTATCTTCAGGACAAGAAGGGAAAGGTCACTTTTAGCTTTGAAAAATTATGTGAAAATATTTATTTAGGTCCATTTCCAAATAAAATATATGTATATAAACTGCAATTTCTGTATTGTTTTGTTTTAGTTTGGTGTTTTTGTTTTTTCCAATACAGAGGATTGAACCCAGGGCTTTCTCACTGAACTATATCCCCAAACCTGTTTTTAATTTTGAGACAGTCTCACTAAATCACTAAATTCCTCAAACTAACCTTGAACTTGTGATCCTCTGACCTCCAAGGTCCAAAGTCCTGGGATTACAGGTGTGGGCCATCATGCCTACTCAAACTACTACAATTTTTAAGTATTTACAAATGTAAGTGTGCAATACTTAAAACTTATATGACAAATATGAAACATAAATAACAGAATGAATGAAGGTAAACAAAACAATGAATACAGAAAAAATTTAACTCTTGGAGTATGTGAAAGAGCCCTAATATAATTTTTCTCCTGAGTTATATTATATTTCATTAATTTTTTATTTATTCTTTTATTTATATAAGAATCTTAAATGCACATCTAGGTCATAATTCATCATTTATTATTTCAAGTTGATATAAAGTTTACAGAGGTTAGAATGCAATTATATGACATGTTTAGAAAACATGAAACCATTGCTCAAGGGCAGTCAGTAATACAAAGCCCACAGTTGGTAGATCAACAGAGGTATTTTCACATGGGGATTTGTTACAAATACAGTATATTAGAGGAACTGAAAAGTAAAACAAAAGAGCAGTAAATAATTTCACCAGATAACTAAAATGTCATTATTCAGCCAAATGATCTCTAAATAACAAGTTCAGTTTAAACTTTTTAGTATAACATGTACTATTTGGAAAATGTCACTCTAGTTAGTTTTACTTTTCATACTGGTATGGAAAATTGCTGTGTCTTTCAACTCCGTAGGTACTTATCATAACCACTAACAACATTTTCATTTAAGAATGAATATTGGACAGAAATATTGAAAAGGAAAAATAGCTGCCAGGCCGGGGATTTAGCTCAGTGGTTCTGGCACCTGCCTTGCAAGCGCAAAGTCCTGAGTTTGATCCTCAGTACCAAAAAGAAACAGAATAGTTGCCCTTTACACTGGGGATATTCTGTATTGAAGGCCTCTACAATCAAGGCTTAAACTCTCAATCAAGCATTAAAAACAACAGCATTAAATAGTGAGAATGGTGGCATTAGACAGAGGCCCCAAAATCCAACAAGTTTGCAAGATCAGAAATCTAACTCTGAATTTATTATGTCTTTCTTTATTTAAAACATCATCTATCCTGACTTATACCTAAAGGGTTGACATTGACTGCAGCATGGCCCAGTATCACACTGTGATTCTGGTTTCAGCACACACCTTGTATGATCACAGCAGGCCTGAGGTCCACATTGCTATGAATGAATGGAGTGAACAAGTAAAAATTCATCCTGACAACAACAGAAACATTTGTAGGAGCTCTATTTACTGGGTTTGAATTTTGAAGCAGGATATAAATGTTCCTGATATTTATAAATTTTAACTTCTCTAAACATTTACTTCAGATCATAACAGAATAGCTGATATTGCATTTATCTTCCTGTTCAACTAGAAAACTGGGAAAATATATAAAGTTATATTTTTTGGAAATTAGATAAAAGGCAAAGCAGAATTATAATCAATTGGAGAAGTGAAACATGAACCAAGCTTTAAGTCAGCAACTTTCCACCAGGAGGTACTTTTCCAAGCAGACCATGATTATCTCAGTGACTTAAAAAGATATGAGATGAGCATTAGAAGTTGCTGAATTTGTGGGCCAGGTTATTGGTGTACACTGTGCTAATGAATAAGTGTTAAGATTTTAAACAGCAGTCATCAGTACATGGGTTTAAAGTTATATTAGACACTAAACAAAAACTTAGGTGACTTGAAGAAACAGTAATAAAAACATTTAAGTAGAAAAGAAAGGAAAAATTAAAAATTTAGAGCCCTCATTAACTGTGGGAAAATATCAAGCTGCCTAAAATGTATGTAATCTGAGTTCAAAATGTACTACATATCCAGGAATTTTATCTAATTTCAAACAGGAAAAGTAGTAGAGCCAAACATCCATACTTCACAACTGCTAAAAACCAAAAGTAAAAGGAATATGTTGAAAATACCCTGAAAAATAAACCTCTTCATGTAGAAGAAAATAAGAATAATAATTACTAGTGACTTCTAATCAAAAAATAAAATATTTATAGGAAAACATGGAATCAGAAAAGATTAAATGATAGATAAGAAATGAATCAATTTGCTACATTAATAACAATAGATCTAACACAGAAATTCGTGTAGAGATTATTAGTATGGATAAAATAAGACCACAATATGCTACCTACAAGGAATCTACATTAACCATAAAGACAGCCAACAGCTAAAAGTAGAAAAGATGAAAAAAGACAAAGTGTGTTGATATTAATCATAAAAACCTGAAAGTAATTATATTACTTTCAGGCAGGGTAAAACATCAGGGTAAATAATATTTATCAATGATAAAGCAGGACTTTTTATGATGAGTTGAGTCATCAAGGAGACATAAAATTGCTAATAATATATGAACCAAAGAATAGTGCTTCAAAACCTGGTGCAAAAATGTCATATAGAAAAGAGAATTTGAAGAGAGAAATTAAAAAAAGACAGAATAGACAGTCAACAATAGCAATGGCATATTTCAAATCTGCTATCTCAGTAAGGAAAAAAAAGGTAAGTGATAAAAAAGAAATAGTATGGGATTTTTCAACAATACTAACAACCAACTCTTACTGATTGACACATAAAACGTTATACCTAATACTATCAGAAATCACTTTATTTTTAAGTATAGAGGACCTAGGTAACAAAAACTATAAGGCAGACACAATATAAGACTCACTAGATTTGAAAGTACTGAAGTTACACAGAACATGTATTCTGAATATTCTTAATATTAAGAAACAACAAATAGATAACCGATAAATTCCCAAATACTTGAAAGTTACATCAAACCTTATAACCCTCTCATGTATGAATGAAGAAATCACAGTAAAAAAATGTTTTAAGATGAATGATGAACCAAAATTTAACACAATATGTTTGATGCAGCTAACTCATGCAGGGGAGACAAATAAAAAACACATATAAATAACACATATAAGTGAAATGTTAGAAAAAGACAAAATTAACTGCTTAAGCTTCAACTTTAAAAAGGTAGAAAAAATAGAACAAATGCAAATAGAAATACTAAGGTAAGATCAGAAAAAATGGGATGAAATGAACAAATATCAGAGTATCAGTGTAGATATAGGATGGTTGTTCAAAAAGGTAACTAAATTAAGTTCTGGGTACACTGAACAACAACAAAAGAAGAGGTGCAAAGTACCAATAGCAAGAATAAAAGGGAAAAAAATCACTAATGATCCTGCCACAGTAAATGGGAGAAAAAAGGAGTAGCAACAACAACTTTATGTTAACAAATATGGCAGAAAAAGATGTCTTTTTTGACTGAGGATTGAAGCTAAGGCTTTTGTAATGAACTACATGCTCAGTTTTATCTTTATTATTATTTTCTATTCATTCTGAGACAGGGTCTTGATAAGTCACCCAGGCTGGGTTTGAACTTACAATCCTCTTGTATCACCCTCTGGACGACATATTAAAGACATAAAAACAACAATAGTTATGGAAAATCTGACATTCTATGTATATATTTATGTATTTATGTATTTATCTATTTGAAAACGAATTTGCAAATAAAATATCCACCCACAAAGAAAATTCCATCTGATAAGTCTTCATTGGTAAAGCTTATCAAGTATTTAATAAAGGAATAATACTAGAGATGTCAATAAAATGAGAGAATAAAGTCCCATTCTGTATCCCTGCACAGTTTACCAAAGACATAAGTACAAAATATTCTAAGAGAATTGAAGACTTCATTTAAGAATTAGCAGTACCCAAGCAAACACACATCAAAACACAGTTTCACAGAAATGGGCAAGAGAGTAATTGGCCCATTACCTTATACCATACAGAAGATGGGAATGTAGATGTAGCTCAGTGATAGAGTGCTTGCCTAGAAAGGCTGTGGGCCTGATTGTACTCCCCACTACTGCACATCCAGAACACACATATAAAAGCAAAAGGAATGTATTTAAAATTTAAATATAAAACCGGAAACCATGAATCTCCTAGAAGAAAATATTTATATTTTTTATATTATTCTTGGTAACAATTTCTCAAATATGTCACCAATAGCATAGATAACAAAAGGAGAATAAGAAAGTCAGATTACATCAAATGTTAGACGGCGCATTAAAGGACACAATCAACAGAATGAAAAATTATCTTATGAAGGAAAATACTTGCAAACCTTCTATTTGATAATGGCTTAGTATTCAAATGTATAAGAAAGTCCTACAACTCTTTAACAGGGAAAACAACCTCTTTTTTTTTTTAGTTCTTTTATTGGTACATTTAAGGTATATAATTTGTTTACATTTATCATTGGGTGTTTGTACCTGTACATGATGTATCTTGGTTCTTATTTTTTTCCTGATTACCTGTGCACCCTTCATCCCCTCCACCCTTCCCTATTTACATAGATTTCATTTCCATTTTTTTTCTTTTCTCATAGTTTTTCCTTTCCCTCTTTTCCTTTCCTCTTCCCCTCCCTTCACTCCTTCATCTTTGGACCTTTTCCTATTTCAAATTATCAATTATTCATTTTAATCATTGTAACCCTTGTTTACACTATCAGATTCTCACACAAGAGAAACTATTCGGTATTTACACATGTGTGTCATATTTATTTCACTTAAGAGTATGGCCTTGATATGCATCCATTTAGCTATAAATGACTCTAGTTTTTCATTCTTTATGGCTGAGTAGTACTCCATTTTAAAAAAAAAAAACACATTTTCTTTATCCAGTTTCCAGTTGATGGGCACTTGGGCTGCTTCCAAGCTTTAGCTATTACAAACTGGGCCACTATGAGCATGGGTGCACATATATAACTGTGGTATGATTCTTTTGGTTCTTTTGGGAAGATACCCAGCAGGGGAATAGCTGGGTCAAAGGGGACCTCTAGTCTTAGTTCTCTGAGGTATCTCCATACTGACTTCCACAGTGGTTGCACCAGTCTGCGCTCCCACCAACAATGGAGAAGGGTTCATTTCGCCCCACAACCCCGCCAGTATTTGTTATTTGTTGATTTCTTGATAGCAGCCATTCTTTCTGGGGTGAGGTGGAATCTCAGTCTTGTTTTCATCTGCATCTCTCGAATGACGAGTGATGCTGAACATATTTTATATATTTGTTTGCTGCTTTTACTTCTTTGTCTGAGAAATGTCTGTTCGTTTCAGATGCCCATTTTTGAATTGGGTCTTTGAATTTGGGGGGGGTCTGATTTTTTTCAATTCTTTATATATACTAGATAGTAGTCCTTTGTCTGAGATACAGCTGCTAAAATTTTTTTCCCATACTGTAGGTTGTCTGATAGCTCTGTTGGTGGTTTCTTTTGCAGTGCAGAAGCCTTTTTATAAGATGAGATCCCACTTGTTGATTCTTTGTGGTAGTTCCCATGCTACTGAGGATTTGTTCATAAAGTCCTTTCCCATCCCAATGTCTTCCAGAGTTCTACATAACTTATCTTCCACCAAGTTTAGTGTTTCTGTCTTAATATTTATATCTTTAATCCACTTCGATCTTAGTTTAGTGCATGGTGATAGGTATGCGTCTAGTTTTAATCTTTGACAGGTTGAAATCCAGTTTTTCCAACACCATTTATTAAAGAGGCTATCTTTCCTCCAATGATGGTGGTTGGCTCCTTTGTCAAAGATGAGGTGGGTGAGCATGTCTGGAGTTGTTTCTGCATCTTCTAATCTATTCCACTGATCCTCAGGTCTATTCCGTTGCCAGTACCATGCTGATTTTATCACAGTAGCTTTGTACCATAGTTTCAAGTTGGGGATTGTGATACCTCCAGCCATGTCTCTGTTGCTTAGACTTGCTTTAGTTATTCTAGGTCTCTTATGGTTCCAAATGAATTTTTGGACTGTTTTCTCTAGTTCTGCGAAGTGTATTGTTGGAATATCAATTGGCATTGCATTGAATCTATATAGTAGTTTTGGAAGTATGGCCATTTTCCCTATATTGGTTCTTCCTACCCAGGAGCAAGGGATGTCTTTCCATTTTCTTATATCCTCTTCAATCTCTTCTTTCAGAGTGCTGTAATTTTCAGTGTAGAGGTCTTTTGATTTCTTTGTTAGATTGATTCCTAGATATTTCATTTTTTTGGCCGCTACTGTAAAAGAAATTGTTTCCCTAATTTCTCTCTCAGTGAGTCTGTTATTTGTGTACAAGAAGGCTATTGTTTTGTGGCTGTTGACCTTATATCCAGCTACTCTACTGAATCTGTCGATTAAGTCTAGAAGTCTTCTGGTGGAGTTTCATGGGTCTTCTATGTAAAGTATCATATCATCGGCAAATAATGACAGTCTAAATTCTTCTTTTCCTATCTTTATTCCTTTTATTTCTTTCTCTTTTCTAATTGCTGTGGCTAATGTTTCCAGAACTATATTGAACAGGAGTGG
>NW_004624780.1:3948328-3965508 GCF_000247695.1 Heterocephalus glaber
GGCTGATTCGGCATGTTCCACACAACTCGCAACCTTGAACAACCTCTTTTTATAATGGGCAAGGGAATCAAATACTGCCTTAGTGCAACTTATGTTCTTAAAATGCCCTGGAAGGAATATACCCTTGGCAGGACAACATTCTGCATTAGCCTGCTGGACAAGAAATGGCTACTGCAACATACATTTTTTGTGAGAGCTGAGAGAATTTTCAACAAGAAACAGCTGCAAATCTCTACCCTGCTATACTTGGTAGATCCCAATCTTAGAACACTGTGAGAGGTTAGATCAGCATAGTGCATGATTAGCTGTCCTCACTAGCATTTCCAAGCACTCTGAATAGGAGAAATTTTTCACTCTTTTTTCTATTATCTCTTATATTTTTTAATTTCTATGTTCATTTTTCCTTTCTTTTTTCAAAAAAATTTATAATTGTTGTCCTTTACTACCCCCTTCTGTCTCTCCTTCCCTCCATCCCTCTTTCCCTTCCACATTGAGAATTGAGCCCAAGGACTTCTGTACATCATAGCTCAACCTCTGAGCTGCACTCCCAGCTCAGCTGAGATGAATTAAGCCAATTCCAGCTACAACCTGGCAACACTCTAAACCTAAAGGATACTTCAGCTTAAAAGGGGGGATCCAAGCTTCCAGCTGAAAATCTCTACCCAGGCAAGCATACCTAGGGGGAATCTGGGCTGCAGCTTTTTGGACAACACTCCCACAAAAGCTGGAGAGAGAAAAAAGAAAGCCAAGAGTTTCTCACAGTGCACCTATGCATGTCTTCTACACTGATCTCAGCTGCACCTGGTCAAATCCCATGTAGCTAATCAGATTGAAGATGAGACCTACAGAGGAGAAATTATGATTCCAGCCCCTACTCCTTCTCAAGAAGCATCTAAATATACACTAGTATCCAAGCAGTGGGCAAGAGCTTCAAGACCTCTAGCATGACTGTAGTAACCAGCATCAGAATTTTAACTAAGAGCATCTGTAGAAATCCCCACTCCTGAAAGGGGATACCACTCTCAGAATAAGAGTACCCACAGAAAGTACAACCCAGATATTCTGCTGCCTAACTACATCTGCCTGAAGTACTAGATTATCTCCATTTTTATAACTCTTATACAAACAAAATGTCTCTCTGGCCTCAACATGGCACATTATATGCCAAAACCAATGAATCACAAACCAAAGAAGATTTAGGGAGATTACATTATGGATTCTAGTTAAAAGTAAAATCAACATTACACAATACACAGATATCCCAAATCATATTGGAAGAAGGATGAATACCATGAAGGTCAACACACCAAAGTAGAAGTAACATCCATCCCAATAGAGGCACAAATCTCAACACAGAAACACACACACAAAAAGTAATTTATCATCTCATACTACATCTTTACACTGAGAAAAATTTAGAGAATAGAAGAAAAAATAGGAAGCTTTTGTAAATAAGGGGGGAAGAGGAGTTGAAGAGAGGGGAAAGGAACAGGGAAAAAAGAATTAAGATATATAATGTATAGGTACATTATGATGACTGTGATCATTATGTATACCTAAAATCCATCAATAAAATTAATTAAAATACATCACAACACCATAGTAACAAATAGTAACATATTTCAAAGAAACTGAAGTGGAAAGAATGCCAAAGGATTAAAAGTATGACTTTTTGAAAGTTCAAAGAAATCGAAGAGAATACAAATAAGTGGTTGAATAAATTAAGGAAGGCAATGCCGGATATGAATGAACATGTAAATAGAGATTTTGAAGAAAAAAAGGACCAAAGATAAAAACTGCAAATAAAAAGCACAAAACTCACACTAAAAGTTCAGTTGAAAGTCTCTTTTTTTTTTTTTTAATCAACAATCCGCTGTATTGTCGCTCATGATCCATAGAATGAAGCAAAAACAAAAGGGGGAAGTGTAGAGAAGAACGTTGTTTCAGGACAAGTTAAATTTAAGGTGAACTCTGGGGAAACATTCCCAGGAACAGCAGATGTTCTCTCGCATGTGAGATAACATCCAGGGAGCATTGCATGCGATGCTCCTTCTTTTCCAGGAACTATGACGCCCAAGGGTGTGAGTATTCCGCTCTGGGAAAGCTCAAGATTAGATATGAAAGCTTTCAAGATGTTATTCCTAAAAAACAGCTTCAAGGCCTTGGTTGTAATCTCTCACATTTCTCACGCTCGCATTGTGCACCACTTCAATAAAAGACATGGGCAACAGAGGCAAGCTGCTGTTTCTCGAGAGGTGCAGCCCTCTGCTCGTCCACTTAACTGCATTCTCATGGTCTGACTTCTTCGCATCTCGAACAACTCCAACAGCTCTTTAGTAGGAATTGGGATGTTGATTATTGCTGGAAATCATCATGAAGTTTTAGCCATCCTCATTGCATTTCTAATGTACCAGTCACGTACAAATGCAAGGTGTGAATGTGCACATTCATCACTTTTCTATGGTTTCTCTCCAGTATGCGTTATCTGATGTATACTGAAGTGTGAACACTGAAGACAGGATTTTCCAAACTGATTACATTTTTCTAAGGTTTTTTTTTTAAATATATACTTTCTGATGTATACTTAGGATTGAACACATACTTAAAAGATTCGTGACTCTCATTCCATTTGTTTCTTTCTTGTGTAAATTTTTTGGTGAATACTAATGTCAGATTTTCACCTTAAGAGACTGTTACATCCAATATATTGGTAAATTTTCTCTCCACTATGGATTAGCTTATGGTTAGTAAGACTTAAATGATAATTCAAGGATTGCCTTATTTATTACATATGAAAATTATCTTCCAGCAGGAATAGTCCAATGTTTGCTAAGACTCACACACTGAAGACTTCTGCCTCATTCACTACTTTCTCTCCAGGATGATATCTCCAATGAATTCTAAGTTAGGAATTGTGAAGAAAGACCTTGCCATATTTTTTCCAGCATGAATTACACGCTTAGACCTAATCACACACTAAGAGCTTTGCTACACTCATTGAATTTGTAAGATTTTTCTCCGCTTTGAGTCCTCTGGTGTACAAGATATCAAATTTGACTAAAGACCTCAACATATTCATTACATTTTTAAGGTTTCTCCCCAGTATGGATTCTTTGATGCTTTGCTAGAGATGATCTATACCTGAAAACATAGGCACATTCACTGCATTTGTAAGGTTTCTCTCCAGTATGGATTCTCTGATGACTTGCTAAGTATGACTTGTGTCTGAAGTCCTTGCCACATTCATTACATTTCAAAGGCTTTTCTCCAGTATGAATTATAAGGTGTTGTGCAAGATAGGAGTTGTGACTAAATACCTTGCCACATTCATTACATTTGAAAGGTTTCTCTCCAGTGTGAAGTGTTTGATGTTGGGCAAGATGTGAAATTTGATCAAATATTTTTCCACATTGATTACATTTGTATGGTTTCTCTCCAGTGTGAATTCTACAGTGATTTGCAAGGTGTGAAATTTGATTGAAGACCTTGCCACATTCATTACATCTGTAAGGTTTCACTGCAGTGTGGATTCTCTGGTGATTTGCTAGGTATGACTTATGACTGAAGACCTTGCCACATTCACTACATTTGAAAGGTTTTTCTCCAGTGTGAATTCGCCAATGTTGTGCAAGGTAGCAATTCTGACTAAACACCTTGCCACATTTATCACATTTGAAAGATTTGTCTCCAGTATGAATTACTTGATGTTGGGCAAGATGTGAAATTTGATGGAACACTTTTCCATATTCATTACATTTGTATGTTTTCTCTCCACTGTGAATTCTACAATGATTTACAAGGTGTGATATTTGACTGAAGACCTTGCCACACTCATTACATTTGTAAGGTCTCTCTCTAGTATGAATTCTCCAATGGTGTGCTAGAGATGAGTTTAGACTGAATACTTTGCTACATTCATTACATTTGTAAGGTTTTTCTCCAGTATGAATTCTTTGATGACATGCAAGGTATGAATTCTGACTAAAGACCTTTCCACGTTCACAACATTTGTAAGGTTTCTCTCCAGTATGAATGCTATGATGACGAGCAAGATGGGAACTGCGACTGAACACCTTGCCACATTCATTACATTGGAAAGGTTTCTCTCCAGTGTGAATTATCAGATGTTCTGCAAGGTGTGAGTTACAACTGAACACTTTACCACATTCATTACATTCATATGGTTTCTCTCCAGTATGGATTCTTTGATGCTTTGCTAGGGATGCCCTATGACTGAACACTTTAACACATTCACTGCAATTGTAAGGTTTCTCTCCAGTATGGATTCTCTGATGATTTGCCAGGTATGATCTGTGACTAAAGACCCTGCCACATTCATTACATTTAAAAGGTTTTTCCCCAGTATGAATTATCAGATGTTGTGCAAGGTAGCAACTGTGACTGAAGACCTTGCCACATTCATCACATTGGAATGGTTTCTCTCCAGAATGGGTTCTCTGATGATTTGCTAGGTGTGACTTGTACTGAAGACCTTGCCACATTCAGGACATTTGTAAGGTTTCTCTCCAGTATGCACTCTCTGATGACTTTTAAGGTTGGATTTCTGATTGAAGACCTTGCCACATATATCACATAGAAATTGTTTCTCTCCAGCATGGACTATCTGATGCATATTAAAGCATGATCTTTGGTTAAAAGACTTGTCACACTCAGTCCATTTGAAAGGTTTTGTACTAATGTGCATCACTGGTTCTTGGGTGAAAAATAAAGAATCAAGAAAATCATTTTCATACACATGAGAAATGTTTGTTTTGACACTAGAAGGATTTTTCTGGTGGGATGAAACTGAGGAATCACTGCTAATAGACTGCTCAAAGTAACTCCACTCATTAATGTTCCTTTCTGTTTCAAATAGCTGCTGTTCAGGCAGATGTGATTGAAAGCTTAATCCATGCCAGTTTTTAAGATGTTTCATTCCTCCATTTCTATCATGTTTGTCTCTTCTATCAGTGAGATTTTCCTTCTGAGTCACACATAATCCTGTGTCAACTCTTTTATCCTCTCTCCATGGACACTTGAAGTCATGTATATTTGTCTGAATTTCTCTGAAGCACATTTCTTGAATGTTAAGGATTTTATGTCTTTCCAACATTACTGTGTGGAACATTTCCCCTGTATCACTTTCTGAGAAATTATTTCCGATTTCATTTTTTCCAGATCCTCTTTTGTTGCCAGTTCAGGGAGTCTAGGTGGTTGAATATCAGAGTGCTCCTGTTCCTTTCCCTTTGGGGTCACTGTAGGTGATCTGGAAGTTTCATTTTGAGACTTGTTTATGTGTCTTCTCATTTCAGTGCAGAGAGGGTGGTGCTGTTGGTGCCTCCACAGCTCACCTCCTCTGCACTGGGAGCAGTGTAATGGCAGCCTGGAAGCCCCTTCCTCTGGGCTGGGAGTGGTGGAATGGTGGCCCGGAAGCCCCTTCCTCTAGGCTGGGAGTGGTGGAAAGGCAGCCCAGAAGCCCCTACCTCTGAGATGAGATCAGTGGAATGGCGGCCCAGAAGCCTCTAGAAAGTCTCATTTTTGATCAAGCAGAAGAAAGAATACCTTAAAGACAAATCTGGTATAACATTACATTCAGACAGGAACAAAGAAAAAAAAGAATAGCCATTGTGTTCTTTCATGGTAGTCCAAGCTAATGCTATATAGGATGTACTTCTTCTCCTACTTTTACTGGGCCCAAATTCGCTCTGCAGAACCTGTTTCTTTTCCTATCTTTAATAAATGTAAAATCTTGCTATCTTAAAAAAAGGAAGAATGAAGGAATAATAGAAGATCTATCTCTAAAACAATGTTTAAAGAACACATTTCCACATAATCAGCATAGCAGAGGAAGAAGAGCTACATGCAAAGGGCATAGAAAACCTACTCAGTGAAGTAATTGCAAAAAAATTTCCAAATCTCTGTAAGAATATGGTCATCCAAGTGCAGGAGGTATTTAAAACCCAAAGCAGACATGGATTTAAAAGAACCTCTACACAACATAACATCGTTAAATTTTTTAAAGTACAGAGTTAAAAGCTTCAAAAGAGAAATGCCAGGTCACATTTAAAGGAAAACCCATCAGATTAACAACATGTTTCTCAGAAGAAATTCTACTGGCCAAGACAGCATAAAATAATGTATGAGACATGACTGGAAAATATGGTGTGTGTTAATTTTTTTAAAATTTATTACAGTAAAAGCTAAGTTGCCACAAATCTGCTCAAAATATTCCCCCTTGCTTCAATCACATTATTTCTTCTTTCTTACCACTTTCTGAAGCAAGTCTGGAAGTCCTTTTTCATGAGTATCTTTAGTTCCATTGTTATGGCTGCCTTAATGTCCTGAATTGATTAAAAATGGTTACCTTTCACAGCCATTTTGACTTTGGAGAATAGCCAGAAGTTGCCCTGGAGCACGGTTCAGTGAATGAGGTGACGGAGGACATATCCCAGTGTTTTTATGAGCCTGCCTCTCTGCTGGATGGCAGTTCGCAGCAGCATTTAGCATATTTTTCATGCTTCATAAAGACACTCATGAAAGTGGACTTTCAGAATTACTTCAGAAAGTGGCAAGAATGACAGGATAACTGTGTGCAAAGTGAGGGGGAATATTTTAAGGGAGATTAATGGCAATGTGTCTTTAACTGTAGCAATTTTTTAAAATTTAAACATGCATTGTGGTCTTGTATCATCCCTTCAAGCACTGGAAAAAAATAATGCCAATGCAGGAAACCAGGTATAAAGACCAAGGTCTGGGTTGAACTCTCCTTGAGACACAGGGGAGAAGATAGCAAGCCATCATCCCTCTCAGGCTGTGCGCTAACATGCCAACACCAGCCATGTTCAAGGAGAGAATCAACTACAGCTGAAGTCTGATCAAAGGAAATATACACTTGGGCACAGTCTGTAAATTATGAGAACCTGATAAACTTTTCCTGAACCCTGGATCACATGCTTGCTTGCTTCTTCTTCCTGTGAGTCTAATAAAAGTGAGAACCACTGCCAGATCGGGGCTCTTTATCCGCTAGAAGCAAAAGTCCCCTGGTCCTCCTCTTTCAAATTATCTTTGTGTCTTTTGTCTTTAACCCTCATTCACTCCCCTTGTTGGGATAAACTCATAGGCTGACTCCTACAGCCAACTAAGATTACTGTATGCTGCAAGGTTATTCTTCAGAACCAGATGAAATATTAAAACCTTATAATATAAATATAAACCAAGAGAATTCATGACCACCAGACCAGCATCGTAGAAGATACTTAATGCAAACTTAAACCAAGAAGAGGAGGAAGAATAAAAACAATCATGAGAGGCCCGGGGATTTACCTCAGTGGTTTCGCCACCTACTGCACAAGCGCAAGGACCCAAGTTCGATCCCTGGTACCAAAAAAAAAATCATGAGAGCTTATGTAAACACAAATTCCACTAAAAGAATAAACATAAGAATGAATGAAAAGACATCAGACATTCACTAAATGAAGAACTGATACTACTCAAAGTGATCCACAGGTTCAATGTAATTCCCATCAAATAACAATGAAATGCTGTACAGCAGTAGAAAAAAAATCTTACGATTTGTATGGAACAATAAAAGAACAAATTAGTCCAAACAATCCCAAGATAAAAGAATAAAACAGAACATCATTATAGTAACTGAGTATGAAATATTCCATAAATCAAGATGGCTGGTATGGCCTAGAAACAGGCATGAAGAGCAACAGAAGAAAATACAAAATGCAGAAACAAATCCATGTATTTATAGCCATCTGGTTTTTGACAAAGGCAACAAGAATATACATTGGACAAAAGAAAGTCTCTTCAATAAATGGTTCTGGAAAAACAATACCCATATGTAGAAGAAAGAAAGAAACTAAACCTCTCAGTACACTGAATTTTCAAAGGTCTCCAAAGGCCCATATGTTAAAGCTTGGTCCCAGGACAGCACTATTGGCAGATGATATAACCCTGGTGAAATGAGGCCTTGTAGCAGTCCTTCAGTGACTGGGCTGTGCCCTGGTAAAATGTAGTGCCCTGGTTGTGAAGATTGATCTTGATTGTCAACTTGATTGGGTTAAGAAATGTGTAGAAAATTAATAAAGCATATTTCTGGGTTTGTCTGTGATGGTGATCCCAAAGCTCACTGGCATGATAGTGAACTGACGAGTAGGGGGCATGCGTTAAGTAGGCAGCACCCTCCAATAGGCAGGGAGACCTGGATGGAGCAAAAGCAGAAGGAAGTCCACTAGCACAGGGTCTTTCTTACTGTCATTCTTAGGTATAATGAGGTGAGCAGCTTTTCTCTGCCATGCCATTGCACAGTTCTGTTTCTGCCTCAGGACGGCCTTAAAGTAATGGAGCCAGCTGAATATGTAGTGGACACTATGAAACCATAAGGCAAAATAAATGTTTCCTCCTTTAAGTTGTTTTGTTTTTAGATATTTTGTCACAAGAGAAAGCTAATTAATAAAGTGGCTCACTGAACCCCTCTTAGAGTTGTATTTCCAAAACTTGAGCAAAAGAAACTCTTGTATCAAATATTTTATTGTAGGAATGCATATCTAATACACCCTTATTTTACCACATACAAAAACCAACACAAAATGAATGTAAGAATAGAACTTAGAAACTACCAAAATAAAATAGAGGAGTTACTTCAGGGCATTTTTCTGAACAATTTTTTTTATATGACCCACAAAACAGAGGCAAAAAAGGAAATAATGGCAAATGCGAAAATATCAAACTAGAAGGATTCTGCACAGCAAAAGAAACAAAGTGAAGAGATACCCCATGGATTAGGAGAAAATATTTGCAAACTATATGTTGGACAAGGGCCTGATATCCAAAATACATAAGAAAATCAAACAACCCAATAGCTACAAAACATATACCCCAATCAGAAAATAAAGGATCTCCACAGACATTTCTCAAAAGAAGATATTCAAATAGCCAATAAGGATATGAAAATATGTTCATTATCACAAATCATCACGGAAATTATAATCAAAACATACAATGAAATGTTATCTCACACCTACCGTAATGCTTATATTTAGCAAGATGAACAAATATTACCCAGGGTATAGAGAAAGAGGGAGCCTTGTGCTCTACTGGTGAGAATGTAAATTGATACCACCTTTAAAGAAAACGATATGCAGGTTTGTGAGAAAGCTGAAAATAGAATTTCTATGTGATTGGGCAATCATGTGGAGTCTGAACAAGTTAAATTCATTAGAAGTGGAAAATAGAATGGTGGTTATCAGAAGCTAGAAGAGGAAGTGAAACGGGAAAAGGGAGATGGTGATTAAAGGGTACAAGTTTCATTTACATGGGGATAATTTTAGTGACCTATTTCACAGAGTGGAGGCTATGTTTGAAAATTGCTGAACAGATATATTTGAAAAGTGTTACCACAAAAATTCATTAATTAGCCTGATTTAATAAAACACAACATTGTATCCTATAAATAAATACAATTATTTGTCAGTTAATAAAATTTTAAAACAGCTAATAAAAATGAGAATGTGTTTTCTATTATGAGTCATAAAGAAAATAAAAAAGTAAAGAACACGATATAACCACTAAAATAGCTAAATGAAAAAGGTTAAGAACATCAAATTTTGTTGAGGATACAAAGGAGTTAAAAGTTTCATATGTAATTAATAAAACTATAAAATAATACAACCTCTTTGAAAAATATTTTATAGTGTCTTATAGACAAATATCATAGATCTCGGCAATTCTACTTTTAGTAATTAGGAATAATGGATCAATACTATTAAAAACTCAAAAATCCATAAGCAGGTGAATGAAAAAAGTGTGGTACATCTACACAGTGAAATATTACTCATAAAATGGACAAAATATTATGATATAAAACAGTGTGGATGAATCATAAAAACACTATACTGAAAGAATATAGATGTAAAAGAATAAATGCTGTATCATTCCATTTAAATTATTTTCTAGATAAGACAAAACAATCAGAAGTTGCTTGGAGATGAGTAGAAGTGGTAGAGACTCCAAAAAGACATAAGTAAACTTTGAGGGATAATGAAAAATATTTGTATTTTAATTGTGTCAATAGTTTTAAAACTGTCAAAACCCTTTACACTTAAAATGGCTGTATTTTATTGTATGTAAATTATATCTCAACAAATTTAATTTTAAGAATTGATCAAGTGTAAGGAAGAAAACATATTCTATCAGATGCTGAAACATAGGAATTAAAACAATGTGACATGTATCCAAGTAATTCAGACCCATGTATATAAAAAAACCCTAGTATCATTTCTACCTTGCAGTAAAAGAAATTTGTAATATTTCTAGTGTCCTTGCAAATACTGAATTATTTAGAAACACTGTACCTGAAACCTTTTATATTCATTGTATTTTAAGGGCTTCCCTGTCAAGTGAGTGATCAAATTCACCTAATGTTCTGTCTGTAATACTGACACATACCATCACTATTCTCCCTATTCTGTTGTAAATACAACAGCTTGTTCTAGATTCCTTTTTACCTATCATAAATAAGTCTGCAGCACATTTTAAACTTGTTCATAACTGTCATGGCTTGCGTTTAGATGTCCCCCCAAGCCTCATGTGGTCATAGGTGGGGCTTTTTCAGAAGCGGCTGAATCTAGAGGGTGTGATTGATCTATGGTGCAATGCTAGGATTAATGGTGCTAGGATTGAGGGTGTGAGTACCGTCTGCCCTAAGGGTGGGTAGCCTGGATACAATATAAGGGACAGAAAGAGGCTAGTTACTTGAAGTTGGTCACTTCCTTGCTTTGACTGTCTTCTGCCTGCCATGAACAGTTTCTCCTTTGCAATGCCCCTCTCCCATGCCACCCTGCCTTGGAGCCAGCCAACTATGAACTGAAACCTCTACAAACTAAGCTAAGTAAACCTTTCCTCCATTAACTTTGAGTGTTGAGTATTTTGTCTCAGCAATGAGAAAAGTAACTAAGACAATAACTCTTCAACCTATAAAACCTAGATACTATTTCCTGTGTATGTTTCAAACTGATTCACTTTCCATCATTATTCTGCACAGTACTCAGTCATATTTAAAGTATATAATATTTATGAAAAACAATAAAGTTGTTAATCTGTTTTTTCTAGGTATCAGACTTACTTTTTCAGTACCACAATCACATACTTCATTTCCCTCCACTCTGCCATTTCCACACCGTGGCCTTGGATGTCTTTGCATCTGTGGTTTATTCTGAAGACATCTGGCACCCACATTTGAAATGAAACTTCTAAAGTCATTCAAACTGCAATTGCTAAAAATCTTCATACCACTGGATTGTCTAAAAGTGAACCATATAATATCATTATCAATATATTTTTAAAATCATTTTATACATTTATTTTATGTTCAATTTTATAGACAATATCACAGGCACCTAATAAATATTCATAATAGTTCTTGAGGAAGTCATGTGGTTTCATTCACTAGAATATATGATTTTTAAAACAAAACTAAGTACAAATCAATAGTATACAAAGCAATCTAGAAATAAAGGAATTAAATAGGTATGGCTTCACTTAAAAATGTACACCTAATGAACAACACATTTTAGTAAACAAATTATATTGCAGTTAGTCTAGAACTTCCTCAAAGACCTCAGAGAAACTGTGTAATTATTAAAATGTTCTTCAGTTAAATTTGTATAATGCTACCAAAGATAATTTCTGGATATGCCTTCATAGGATGAGTAGTTTGAGTACAGATTACAAATGGATAAGACAAAGAGGAAACAGATTTACTGGGTACCTATTATGAGCTCAATATTTTATATACTTGTGTGCAGTTAATCAACCAGGGAGCATGGTATGGCCCTTACAATTTTATAGAAAGTGAAATAGTTCTTTCTTTTCCATTACGGTGGATTAGAACTAGCAGCACTCACAAGACATTCAGAAGATGCTCACCAGAATCTACAGGTACTCAGAAAAGAAGGCAAACAAAAAAATCTAAACATGGGAAGGCGACCTGAAGGAGAAGCCTACCAGATGGATTCCAGTATTAGCAGTATCTAGAGGAAGAATCAGTACTGCCTCTTGCTCCTGGCACTGTTACTGCTCAGGTAAAGTGAACATGCCATTTTGGACAGTAGCAGCAGCAGGACTGCTACAGTGAAAGACCAGCAAAGCAGCCACTGCTCAGTGCCACCTGTTGTAGCTGCCTTCACCCTGGAAGACAGAGTTCAGCAAGTGACAGGCTCACATGAGAGAGCACCCTCAGGTCAGTGAACTTAAAAAGGCTAGAACTAGAGAATTACTCAATAGGCAGTGACTCAGTTAAGATCAGCATGCCCTAGTGAAAGCATGGGAAACAGAAATGACCAATGGGGGAGGGTGTCAAAATTTGAAGATAAGGCTAATGTATAGATCATGAACTCAACAATACCCTAAAATCTACAAAACACCTTGGAAACTAGATCAAAGAGCTACTAGATGACTAAAAAAGCAATCTAAGTATCACATGAGTCAGGGAAAATTTAGAATAAAATTTATTCAATGAAATTATAGTGTAAAAATTTCCAAATATAAGGAAAAAATTCCATTAGACATAGGTATATCTCTTCTGGAAGATGTCCTATTACAGTGATACAGGCATATCCATGTTTAGAGCAGCATAATTCATAACAGTTAAAATATGGAAGTAACCAATATGTCCTTCAACAAATGAATGGATAAAGGAGAGGAAATATGACATATATACTACTACTCAGCCATAAAGAAAAGTGTGAGTCATTTGTAGTAAACTGGATGCATCTAGAGAAAAAATGCTAAGTGGAATGTCTTGTTTTTCTCTCAGGATCTTCATGTCTTCTATAATTTTCTCCTACAATTTCATTTTATTCAATATAAAATATTACACATTTACATCATAGGGTTATAGTAAAAATTAAACAATAAACAAGGGAAGTGCTTAGTTCATCTCTCAAGCTTAAGGTAGGTAACTAATAAACCTTTATGGTATTGGTAACAGAAGGTGAGTTTGGCCACTGTTTAACTGTGCATTAATTTTACAGTCTCTTAGGAATTTTGTACTCGAGGGATTTTCCTGAACACATTAAATGGAAAGTATGCTTTACTAACATAATTTTTTTGAAAACTATCATAAAGTAATGTATAATATGTCTTATAGAAATGCAAAAGAGCTATACATATGTGGTACTGTTAGACTTTGTAAAAACTAAGGTAATCCTTCCCCTACTCACATCATGAGATTTGTGAGAAGCTGATGATTATATATGAGGCCATTTTGGAACATAACATACCATATAAGTCTGGAGGTTTACTACCCCAGATTCAAAACAGTTCAGCCACAAACTAACTAACTATGGGTAATTATCTTTTTAATGTTTCAGCTTCTCATCTATAAAAATGGGTACAACTGGAACTGCCCTACAGGGAGATGGTGAGAATCAAAAACAGTAAGTTAATATACTTAAAATGCTTGGAATGGTCCCTAACATTGTAAATTGTAAGTATAATTTTATTAATATTATTATCATTAATATTAGATTCTGAACGACCTACACAAAACATCTTAACATACTTAAGAACAGTTAGCTAAATGGACAATGAACTTTAATTTTCAAAGTTTTGTGATATATATATATATTCCATTTATCAATGTAGATGGGGTATATATTATATATCCATAAACACAAATGTATATATGTATATTATATTTTCTTTAGAAATAATTCACAATATAGATATATGAACATATATAATATAACTATAAATGGTTGAGCTTAGAATCTATTTTTAGAATCTAAAAGTTAATGTTTAAGTGGTACTTAAGAGTAACTAAATAGAATGTAATTTTTAAAAGCTCAATGCCTTCAGATACCAAGATGGCAGAGTAGAAGCTGTCCGAAGTTTATAGCCTCTCTGTGACAGCTGGCAAACTGCTGCTCAGCAAGGAAAAGGAAAGAAGCTCTCTGTGAATCAAGAAAGGCCCAACAGGAAAGCTGAAAATCATAGAGAAACACAAAGGCAACACAGAAAAAAGAACTAAGCAGTCCACAACCCTAACTCTGTCTTCCAGGGAAAGGGAAATGGATACTGCCTTACAAGGTAAGCCTCCAGAGGGCCAGCAGCCTCAGTAATCAACAACAGGAAGCTCTAGGCCCAGGAGGAAATCCACAGCTATTGCGAGCTCTAAATCCAGTGCGGGCAGTTTCTGGGAAAGTGACCATCCTCTCATGGCAAGCTAGTCTTAGAGAAGAAATCTACTACTGAGCTCACCAAATCTTGTAGTAGTATGACTGGTCACCAATTTGAGAAGGGGTTTGTTGTTTGAGACTGAGTTGCTCCAGGGATCAAAGTTTACTGAACATCTCACATTTCAGGATCCCTGGGGACACCCTGCTGTAGTGACTGGCAGGGGAAACAGCTAAGGGAGAGAGTCATGGAGGGGACAAGAGTCAGTCTCAGTCCCCATGAAATGTTAAAGTAGCAGAGAGCTCAGGCTGTGGGGATCATAGTAGTCAGTGTTATCAGGCTCTGTTGTGAGGACCCAGGCACACTGTGTGTGAGAATAAAAGTGCCAGACTCAAGGCCAGCAGATGGGTTGGTTCCCCTTCCAGCCCTCTTCCAGCACCAGACTTAGTTGTCCGTTTGCTTTCCTCACCCCACCAAAGATGTGTACAGCTTTATGTCTCTGCCTGGATGTGGATATGCCCCAGTGTACTCAAGGGACATACACCACACAACTAGAAGGGGAGAGCTGTAGCTCAGGGTACCCAGAGGATACAAGCACCAAGGCTCTGGAGAGAAGACAGACATGAGAAAGACAATATACCACTGACTGCCTAGCCCAGTAGGACACGTGAGGAAGGACACAGTATTCACAAAGCCATAGCCTGCTAGGTGGATGTAGAAATACACAAGCCCTGCTTGCAACTCACACTCCTTCCCCCATTCCCCGTAGATTCCAATAATACTTTGCACATCCAAATACCTTGGTGTGGAGGAATTTTTTGGATTTATTTTTGCTTCTTTTGGTTTTCTTTCATCAACTTCTCTTTCCTACTTTTAATTAGTTTTCTTCTTTTTTCATTACTTATGTATTGCTTTTTACTTGTTACTTTTACCTAATTTTATTAGAATAATTTTGCCTAATTTTATTGGAGTTTTGAGGATTCATTTATCATCTTTATCTTTTGAGGGTTTTTTCTTTCTTTTTCCTTTCCTACTATTTTCTTATTATCCAGTTTCTTTTATCTTGTTTGATTGTGTTTTGGATGGTAATTTCATTTGCTTTTATAAGTCTTTAATGGAATTTTTATTGCATTTTTTCCTTTTCTCCTTTCTTTTCCTGCTTTTTCCTTTCTTTTACATTTTACTCCTTCCACTTTTCCTTGCCTATTCTTTATTATTATTACTTTTAACCTTTATTGGTTTTTAGACTATTAGTTATTTTATTATCGCTGCTTTCTTTTCTATTACATGTTGCTTTTAATTTGTTTTCACTATGTATCAATATCTGGTTTTTCTTTGTGTTTCCATCAGTACTGCAGTTTTGGGGTTTTTATTCCATCTCTGCACAGTGCTAGGGATCAGATTCTCAAAAGAGGGTTGGACATGCGCCCCTAGCTCTGCCACAGGAGTCTGCCACTGCTTGGGTTCAGACCTCACGTGACAGAGTGTATAAAGGGCATCATTCTGAGCCCAGGAAGATGGCTCAGTGGTGAGCAGCAGAGAGAGAGCCTCTCCTAGGCTTGTTGAGAATTGAAGCCCACTGAGAGAGCAATGAGAATCACTCCAATAAAGAGTCAGCAGACCACAGTGGCTAGTGAGTTGTTGGGGTCAGCACCTCCAGCTGCAACCTGCACTCCATTGGGAGGAAGGGCTATTTGAATGTGCAACAGAATCATGCAGAGTTCAAACTTGAAAGTCAGAAAGCTCAATTCCAGCCTAAAAGCCAGAAACAAGCCTGAATTTCAGTAGACCATGGCCAGCTTGCTGAGATCAATTGACAGATCTGTACAGTCCCCACATTGTCCACAGGTGACAGCAGAGACACGCCTTAAAGGGAACATTTTTACCTCTTTTTGGGGGGTCTTCTTTTTCCTCTTCCTATTCTTCATTTCTCACCCTTCTTGTTCCTGATTTTATCCTGTTTTGTGTTTTCTTGATTGTTTCCATCTTCATGAGTGTGAACAGTTTCTAGTTTCCCTGGTTCTGTTAGTTTGTCTATTCTTGTTTCTGTTCCTTCCCTCTCTCTTTCCTTCTACCCTCAACAGTTTCCCAAAGTTTGCAAGATCTACCTACATCCTCTAGCCTTACCTTTAACCACTCCTTCTCCTTCTATTTTCTCTATCCACCCCCTAACTCCTCCTCAGAGGGCAAATTCACTATTTGAAGGGGTTATTTACCGCAAACATTTTTCTGGGTAGTTCTAGATTTTGACATATAACCATAAGTCTAGTTCATGGGGCTAAAGCTGACAGATTATTAATTACCACAATTTGTCATTTTCTAAGCTGTGTTTGATGCTACTGTTACTGCTGATTGTATTACTCTGGCTAAGGTGACATGATTGTTCCAGTTATTGATCCTTCCAGATATACCAAAACCAAGATTACCTAAGGGTCACTACAGACTCAAAACCCAAAGATCAACCTAGGAATTAAACCAAAATCATTAACCAAGAAAAAATTAAAATGACATTATTTATTATATATTTTGATCCTTATTTACACTTTCAGTTTCTCACACCAGAGAGACTATTTGGTTCTTACACATGTGTCCTATATATTTCACTTAAGAATATCACCTCAATGTGTATCTATTTAGTTACAAATGTCTCTAATTTCTCATTCTTTATGGCTGAGTAGTATTAAAAAAGGGAATGGAATTAATCTGGGAAAATGAAAAAATGGAAACAAACTCTTCATAAAAAGGGATGGGTGGAGGGGTTTAAAGAGAGGTCAGAGGAATGGGGAAAAATAAGAATCAAGATATATTATGTAAAGGTACAGCCACCTGGTTCCACACTACAAAGACGCAGAGGACACCGGACCACCAGACCATAGTACTGAGTCCCCCTGCTCCCAGCCCAGAGGTAGGGGCTTCTGAGCCGACGTCCCACTGCTCCTGGTCCAGAGGAAGGGGCTTCCCGGTCACCATCCCTCCCGCTGCTCCCAGCCCAGAGG
>NW_004624780.1:3968658-4015783 GCF_000247695.1 Heterocephalus glaber
GCAGATGACATGATACTCTATATAGAAGACCCCAAGAATTCCACCAAAAGTCTTCTAGACTTAATAATCAAATTCAGTCAAGTAGCTGGTTACAAGGTTAACACACAAAAATCAATAGCTTTCCTCTACACAAATGACAGACTCACTAAAATCAGGAACAAAACAAGGATGTCCACTATCACCATTCCTGAGACCTAGAATAGCAAAACCAATCCTAGGAAGCAGAGACATGGCAGATGTTTCAAGGTGGGGGTTGTGATACCCCCTGCCATGTCTCTGTTACCTAGAATTGCTTTTGCTATTTTACGTCTCTTCTTGTTCAGAATGAATTTTTGGATTGGTTTCTCAAGGTCCATGAAGTATGCTGCTGGAATTTCAATTAGGATTGTACTGAATTTAGATAGCAGTTTTGGAAGTATGGCCATTTTCACTATGTTGATTCTTCCTACCCAGGAGCAGAATATCTGACATTCACATTTCCTTGTTCTTTCCTGGGCCAGTCAAAGATTTGAGAAGGTTTCAAATAAGATATATATACATATATATACATATATATGTATATGTATATTTATGTATATATATGTATGTATATATATGTATATATATGTATGTGTGTGTATATATATATATAATTTGCAGATCACATGATAGTGTATATAGAAGGCCCCAAGAACTCCACCAAAAGTCTTCTACACTTAATAACTAAATTCAATACTGTAGCTGGATACAAGTTCAACACACAAAAATCAATAGCTTTCCTCTATACGAACAACAGACTCAATGAGACAGAAATAGGGCAAACAGTTCCTTTCACAATAGCATCCAAAAAACTGAAATACCTAGGAATCAACCTAACAAAAGAAATCAAAGACCTCTTCTCTGTTTTCTTTTTTTTTACCAGGAATCGAACTCGGGTCCTTGCACTTAAAGACCTCTTCTCTGAAAACTATAGCACTGAAGATGAAGTGAGGGACGCTGTACATTGTCAGAACCTATAAATAGACTTTTAGTCAGTTTTTATTTTATCCTCTAAGCCCGGTTTTGTTAAGGATTGCCCCGACATGGCCTTATTGGTGAATTCTTATTTTCTAATGCACTTATATAGGTATCCTTGTTATAGTTATGCTGTTAGATGGCTGGAGACAAGGAGGGGGAAGTAAAGGAGGCAAAATCATTAGGAAGAGAGGAGAAAAAAGAAGAGCATCAAAATAGGAGTTAAGAAAGACTAACAGAAGGAATAGGTCTAAGGGGGAAAACCTTAAACGTTAAAGTTTAATTTATAACCAAACAAGAACCAGAAAAAAGAAAGAAGAAAGAGAAAAAAGAAAAATACAAAAAAAGAGAAACCAAGATGACACAAATCAAACAAAGAAACATGGATACAATAATTACAACAACCAAAATAAAAACAGGAATAAAATTTAAAGCCTTTACTCCACTGTTATAGCAGTAACCCAGAGAGTTCACACAGCTCTACATTGGCATCATAGTCAGATTCTGAGCAGTCAAGCCATTTCCGCTGTGAGCCAGACAGTTGCCTACCTGAAGCCAAGAGGCCAATATGTTGCTCCCTCCCTCTGAACACATGTCCTGGCTACATGTCTGAACATGTCCTGTGCTCCAGATTTGGCTCACTGCAGGCCTCCATAATCCAATTCCTTTAATCAACATGGGTTAGTCGATATAATGGACATCTCTGAGTGTTCCGTCCACAGGCTTTCCTTGCCAAATAGATGGGCCAAAAAAACCACTGGAGCAGTCACCATTCTGTCTCTCTGCCTGCAGATATCTGCCCGTCTCAGCCCTGCCTGCAGGACTTAGCAATGCCTCTCTTCTCTGCTGACGTTCCCCTTTGACAGCACCAGGCTGTGGTGGGACCCCATACTGTCTCATACCAGTCCCGTTCTCGGAGAAACAGTAGAGGAGTGACTGGTTCTACTGAGTTGCTCTCTGACCTGGCTTCCAGTGACTCTCCTTTCACAGCTCTCCCCCACTGGACTCTGGTTTGCGTATTTGTTGCAGAATCAGTTTTCCTTGTCCTCCAGTTTCAGGCTACCAGAGGAGACTCCCATGGGAGCCTGTTGGCAGTTGCAGGTAGGGCTCTGAATTTTTCACGTGCAGCCACTCCCATTGTGTGTAGAAGGAAAGAGGAGCATTTGCCCCCTTTGTCAGGCAAACCTTCTCTCTCTTCATAGTTCCACCACTCGCTGGTGCTGGAGCACCACTGTTTACCAGACATGGGTGTCTCCTTCTGTTTGCAGGCTCTGGGGTGCTGTTGTTTACAAGATATGGGTGCATGCATATAGGCATGTACGTTAGTTCCCTCCACATTCCTCTGCTTTTGGCATCTCTGAATTCTTGGGCTGGCTATGTCTCACTTCACAATGTCCACTGGGAAGGATAGGATGATTGTGAATCTGTTCCATATGCTGGGCTTTCACTGAAGGGGCCTGCTGTTCTCTCCCAAGGTGGCATGGATACTGGGTCTGGGGTGGGCAGGGTGGAGATCATAATATAGGAATGGTTCAGTCTCCTCTTTTATACCCTCAAGCACTGAATTTTAAGTCTAGCTGGATTTTCTTTTTATTTATCCTCCCATATCAAACTTTATCTTTGCCCCCACATCAGAGTATCTGCTTTTCTTCAACACCAATTTAGAGACACTCACTCTTGCTATCACCCACTATGTGGCCATCTTCTCTGTTTGCAAGAATCTTAAAAACATTTTTATATCTGTGTTCAACAATATTGTGTTTGTAATTTTGTGTGTGTATGTGTGCTTGCGTGCATCCTTATTTGGCTTTGGTATCAGGGCAATTCTGGCTTTGGGGAAAGAATGTGGAATTTTGACTCTGCTGTTTCTTTTTTTTCTCTAGTGACCTATGTGTTTGTGAAAGTAGGGTAGTGAAGTAATCCAGTATACTTTTGTTGGGGTCTGTCTGACTCTTAAATCATAAATAGTGTTTGTTTTATGAAATTAGGTGTGCTAATGTTTAGTGAACATATATTTACAATTTTTACCTCTTCTTGGTGTTTTTGTCCTTTTATCAGTATGTAGTGCCTTCTTTTTTCTCTTCTTACTAATTTAGTTTGAAATTCATTTTGTTGGATTTAGGTATAACTATGCTTGCTTTTGGACTCTTTTTGCTTGGGGTATTCTTTTCCATCCTTTCACTTTTAGTCTGTGTATGTCCTTGTGGGTGGGGTGTATTTCTTGCAGGCAATGTATTTGGTTTCTGTTTCAATCTGCCAATATGTGTCTTTTTATTGGAGAGTTAAGATTATAACACCTGTCATTATTGAAAGATATGCACTCATCTCTGCTATACTTTTATTTTTCTAGTCTTTGGTTCATTTCTGATTCTCATTCATTCGACTACTCCCCAAATGAGTTTTATTCTTTCCCTTATTCTCGTGTTTGAGGTTTTCTTTTCCTCTTTAAGATTACATTGAGTACTTTCTGTAATGCCAGTTTAGTGGTCATGGATTTCTTCAGTTTATCCTTATCTCAGGAAGGCCTTTATTTCTCTTTCACAGAGTGCCCATTAGTAAAAATGGGAGCTAGGTTAAACCTAGAAACGCTACTTTAATGATGATGGCAAACACCACAGCAATGACTTTTGCAAACAAGATCCACCTATGCTTGCTAAAATCAGTGACTGGCAGTGTGAAGAGAAACAGTTTTCATGGTTTCAAAATATCTGTTACAAAACAGTAACTTTATAATGGAGAAATCTAGGCAAATACCACATCAAGCTGGTGCTCAAAGTTCACAAACCTCACCTATAGTAGGATGTGTCAATTGAAGGTCCCTCCTAATGTGATGCAATCAATTCCGTGGTGCTTTTTTTTTTCTCCTATTGTTTTAAATATCATCTTGAAAAATTATAGATTCACTTGCAATTTTGAGATAAATACAGAGATCTTTACCAAGTACTCCCCATGGCAACTAATTTGCAAAACAGTAGTAGAATATGACAACCAAGTATTAATGCTGGAATAGTTAAGAAATGGCATTTCCATGGAGACTAAGAGAACGACACAAAAAAATCAATGAATCAAAGAGTTGGTTTTTTGAAAGAATAAATAAAATTGATAAACCTTTAGCCAACCTAATCAAAAAAGGGAAAGAAAAGGCTCAAATGCATGCAATTAAGAATGAAAAAGGCGAAGCCATAACAAATCCAGCAGAAATCCAGATAATCATCAATACCTACTTTGAGAACCTATACTGTAAATAAAATGGAAAACACAAAAGAAATGGACAGATTCCTAGATACATATGAATTGCCAAAATCAAATGAAGAAGATATAGAAATTCTAAACACCCCAATTACAATGAGTGAAATTGAAAATGTAATAAAAAACTTACCAACAAAAAAAAGCCCAGGTCCTCATGGCTTCACTGCTGAATTCTACAAGACATTTAAAGAACTATCGCCATTACTATTTAAATTCATCAAGGAAACTGAAAGGGAAGCAAGGCTTCCAGATTCATTCCTGGAACCAAGTGGTACTTTGATTCCAAAACCAGGAAAAGACCCAACCCAAAAAGAGAACTACAGCCAATCTCCCTAATGAACATAGATGCAAAAATCCTCAACAAGATTCCACCTCACCCCACAAAGAATGACTGCTATCAAGAAATCAACCAATAACAAATGCTGGCAGGGGTGTGGAGAGAAAGGAACCCTTCTCCTTTGTTGGTGAGAATGTAGACTGGTGCAACCACTGTGGAAATCAGTATGGAGATACCTCAAAGAACTAGGACTACAGGTCCCATTTGACCCAGCTATTCCCCTACTGGGACTCTTCCCCAAAGAATTAAAAGAAACATACCACAGTGATATATGTGCACCTATGTTTAGAGCGGCACAGTTTGTAATAGCTAAAGCTTGGAAACAGCCCAAATGCCCATCAACTGGAAACTGGATAAAGATGATGTGGTTTTTTTATAAAATGGAGTTCTACTCAGCCATAAAGAATGAGAAACTAGAGACATTTATAGCTAAATGGATGCATATTGAGGCCATACTATTAAGTGAAATAAATAGGACACACATGTGTAACTACCAAATTGTTTCTCTAGTGTGAGAAATTGAAAGTGTAAATAAGGATGAAAATGATTAAAATGAATAATTGATAATTTGAAATAAGAAAAGGTCCAAGGGTTTGGGGATGGTGGAAGGGAAAGTGGAAAGGGAAGAAGGGAAAGAAAAAAATTATGAGAAAAAAAATGGAATCAAATTCTGTATAGATAGGGAAGGGTGGAGGGGGTGAAGGGTGCACAGGTAATGGGAGAAAAAATAAAAACTAAGATGCATCATGTTCTGGCACAAACACCCAATGATAAATGTAAATGTATTTTATACCTACAATGTACCAATAAATACATATATTTTTTTAAAAAAACAGCATTTCCATCACAAGGGCCCCTAACATTGCTCTGAAGGACAGCCACACCTCTAGACTTTTTAAACTTGGTTTCTCTTTCTCATTACTGAATTGTAAGAATTCTTAATTTATTCTAGAGCATATAAAGTTTTTCCCACAGTCTGTTAATAAATTACGCCAATTTTTAAAGAAAAATAAGAAGTAAAAAAAATCAGATCCCCTAAACTTTAAAGACCCAATCCAAAAATGGGCATCATTTGAAATGAACAGACATTTCTCAAAGAAGTAGATATAGCAAAGAAACATTTGAAAAGATGTTCAACATTACAGGTCATTTGAGAGATGCAAATGAAAACAATGCTGAGATTCCACCTCACTCCAGAAAGAATGGCTGCTATCAAGAAATCAGCAAATAACAAATGCTGGTAAGGTTGTGGGGAAAAGGAACTCTTCTCTACTGTTAGTGGGAGTGCAGACTGGTGCAGCCACTGTGGAAATCAGTACGGAGATTCCTCAAATAAGTAAGACTGACACAGCTATTACCGTACTGGGTATCTTCCCCCGCAGATTAAAAGCATTACACCACAGCAATATATGTGCACCCATGTTTTATAGCAGCACAGTTTGTAATAGCGAACACTTGGAAACAGCCCAATGCCTATCAACTGGTGACTGGATAAAGAAGATGTAGTTTTTTTACAAAGTGTAGTACTACTCAGCCATAAAAATGATAAACTACAGACATTCATAGCTAAATGGATGCATATTGAGGCCATAATCCTAAGTGAAATAAATAGGATACACATATGTAAATACCGAATAGTTTCTCTGGTATGAGAAACTGAAAGTATAAATGAGGACCAAAATGTACACAAGATAATATGAAATAAGAAAAGGACCAAAATGTACACAAGATAATATGAAATAAGAAAAGGTCCAAAGGGGAAAGGGAAATAGGGAGGGGTTAAGGGAAAGGAAAGAAGGAAAAGAAAAAAATATAAGAAAAGAAGGAAAAAATGGAAACAAAGTTTTTGTAAGTAGGGAAGGATGGAGGGATAGAGGGTTGAAAGGGAGAGAATGGGAATGGGGAAAAAAGAAGAACCAAGATATATCATGTGCAGGTACAAATTCCCAATGATGAATGTGATCATAATGTATACCTAAAATGTACCAATAAATTTAATAAAAGAAGACCATTGGACACTAAGATGAGCCACATAAAACAAGTAGAAGAGATATCCATTCCAACAGATGGACAAATCTCAGTATGGAAACAAAAGAAGTATAAAAAACAAGGCAATGCAACACGACTCCTCCAAAGATTCATAACTTGTCAGCAACTGAATGGAAAGATACTAAGTCAATGTAATACCAAAGAATTCAGAAGAAAAATGATTTCTGACTTCAAAAAGGATACAAATAAGCACCTGAATGAATTATGAAAGACACTGTAGATATGAAGAGCAACTAAACAAAGAAATAGAGATTCTGACAAAAAATAAACAGAAATCTTAGAAATGAAAAGCTCAAAGTCAAATCAAAACTCAGCGGAAAACCTCACCAGTAGATTGGATCAAGCAGAAAATTGAATTTCAGGGAATAAGGGCAAGGTTTGTGAATTATCACATTCAGACTCTGAGACAAAATTTTAAACAGAACTATAAGAACCCTGGGATATGGCTAAAAGACCAAGCCAATGAAATTTTGGTGAAGAGGGCAGCAATGTTCAGAATAAGGGCATAAAAATCTATTCAATGAATAATAACAGGAAACTTCTGAAATCTTGGGAAAGATATAGACATACAAATGTAAGAGGCAGTTACAACTCCAAAAAGGCATGACCAGAAAAGAAACTTCCACATCACACTATAGTTAAAATGTCAAGGGTAAGGAAAGAATTTGGGGTGGGGTGGGTGGTTGATAGCTATGAGAGAGAAATAGCAAGACAATCATATGTGTGAACCCATCAGAATAACTGTAGATTTCTCTGCAAGTGCTCAAAAGGCCTGGAGAGCAAGGAACGATCCACTGAAGCTCTAAAAACAAAAATTGCAAACCTAGATTAATATATACAGAAAAGATATCCTTCAAAATTGAAGGAAAAATAAAGACAAACATAAATTGAAGAAATTCATGACCACTAAGCCAGCACTGAAAATGATACTTAAAGGAATCCTACATACAGAAGAGGAAGAGAAGCTACTGAGAATTAAGAAAGAATCAAACAGTGGAAAAACAACAGGAATTAGTGTATGTTTTTTCATAATAACTCTGAATATATATGATCTTAATCCTCCAATGAAAAGACAGACTGGAAGGCTAGGTTAAAAATTAAACTTAGTTCTTTGCTCCTTGCAAGAAATACACTTCATTAGCAAATGTATGCACAGATTGTGAGTGAAAGGGTGGAAAATCATATTCCATGTAACAGAATGTGATAGCAAGTGGGAATAGCTATACTCATTTTTGATAAAGCAAACCTAAAGGCAAAACAAGAAGAAAGAAAGACACTACATACTAGTAAAGTGAACAATCCACTCAGAAGATATAACAGTCATAAATAAATATGCCTTACACATTTGTGTCTCCAATGCCTTAGAACAAACACTACTTAACATTAAGAAACATACAGATCCCAATACAGTAACAATGGGTAACTTCAGTACTCCATTCTCACCATAAGTCATCCAAATTTTAAAAATCAACAAAGAAATATCAGAGTTAAACCACTCTATATATCAAATGAATTTAACAGATATCTATGAACATTTCATTCAAAAACTACAAAATACTCATTCTTCTCAGTAGCTCGTGAAACATTCTTGAAAATAGATCATATTCCAGGCCATAAAGCAAACCTTAACAGATGCAAAAAGAAGATAAAATTTCTTGCATCTCCTCAGATCATAATGGAATTAACAAGAAATCAAAAGTAAAAAAACATATAAACTATAAAAACACAAGGATATTGAATAATATACTTTTAAAGTAGGTAAGTGAAAAAATTGGGAAGGATTTTAAAAATTTTAGAATCAAGTTAAAATACAAACAGGACATACCAAAATCTCTAGGATATATAGCAAAGGCAGCTCTATGAAAGAAGTTTATATAGGCAGCTACATCAAAAAACAAGAGAGATATTAAATAAATAACCTAACAATGCCTCTCAAGATCTAAAAAACCAAGAACAAATCAAACCCAACAGAAGGAAAGAAATAATAAAAATCAGAGCTGAAATTAATGAAATAAAAACTAAAAGAACAATATGCAGTATCAATGAAAGAAAGCTGGTTCATTGAAATGCTAAGAATGATAAATGCATGACTGATAAACCATTAACCAAACTGACTGCAAGAATGAGAGAGAAGACCTCAATTATTACAAATGGAGATGAACAAGGGGGATACTACAGTAGACACCACTGAAATCTGGAGGATTCTTGTGGACTATTTTGAAAACCTATATTCTAATAAATTGGAGAATCTAGAAAAGATGGAAAAATTTCCTGACATATTATCTACCAAAAATGAATTAAAAGGATATTTTAAAACCTAAATAGATCAAAAATAGTCTATGAGAGTAAGGCAATAAGAAAATGTCTCCCAACAAAGAAAAGCCGAGGACAAGACTGGTTCTCTGGCAAATTTTACCAAACCTTTACAGAACCAACACCATTGTGTCTCAAACCATTCCCGGAGTAGAAAGAGAAAGAAACGTTTCAAAATTACTCTAGGAGTCCAACATTATCCTGATAGCAAAGCCAGACAAGGAAACACCAAAAAATCATAGACCAATATTCTTCATGAACCTGAATGCGAAAACCCTAAATACTTGAAAATCAAATTCAACAACACATGACAATGATCATACACCATGATCAAGTTAGTTTTATTCCAACAGTGGGTGCAAAGATGATTCAAATATGCAAATCAATTAATAAAATATACCACAGAAATACAATCAAATATAAAGAAACATGTAATCATCTCAATACTTACAGAAGAAGCATCAGATAAAAATCAACATCTCTATGATAAAACCTTGAAGAAATTAGGTATTGATGAGCTGTATCTCAATATAATAAAGGATATATGTGACAAATCCACAGCCAACATTATATTAAATGGGGGAAAACTCAAAGCATTTCCTCTAAAATCAGGTAGAGCAATTAAAAAGAGAAAGAAAATGGATGCAAATAGGTGACAAGAAAGTCAAATTATCCTTCCATGCAGATGATATAATCTTATATTTAGAAGACCCTAAAGGCTCCAACCAAAAGTCTTTTAGAGCTAATAAATTCAGCAAAGTAGCAGAATATAAAATAAACATGAACAATTAATACCATTTCTGTACACCAATAATAAACTGGTTGGGAAAGAATCAGGAAAACAATTTTATTCACAATAGCTTTAAAAAGTACCTAGGAATATACCTGACCAAGAAAGTGAAAGAACTCTATAATAATTTTGGAATACTGAAGAAGGAACTTAAAGAAGGTACCAGAACATGAAAGACCTCCTGTATTCATGATCATTAGAATTAATATTGTTAAAACGATCATTTTACCAAAAACGATCTACAGGTTCAATACAAACCCCATTAAAATTCAATGATATTTTTCACAGAACTAGAAAAAAACAATTCTAAAATTCATAAAGAAACACAAAATACCCAGAATAGTCATAGAAATGTTAAACAAAAAAGGCAAGGCTGGAAGCACCACAAAATCCAATTTCAAATTATACTACAGAGTGATGGTAACCAAGTCAGCATAGTACTGACACAACAATAGATACATAGACCAATCAAATAGAGTAGAGGACAAAGAAACACACAAAAACAGCCATCTAATTCTTGACATAGAGGCCAAAACACATTAGAGAAATGACAGCTACTTTAACAAATGGTGCTGTAAAAACTGGATGTCCCCCTGTAAAAGGTTGAAACTAGATCCTTATCTTTCATCCTGTAGAAAAATCTATTCAAAATGGATCAGAGACCTAGGACTAAGACTTGAAACTTTAAAACTGCTAAAAGAAAACAAGGAAACACTTGAGGCCACAGGTACAGGCGAAGTCTTCCTGGCTAGAACACCAATACCACAGGAAATAATAGCAAGAATCAAGAGATGGTACTACAGCAAATTTTAAAGTTTCTGCACAAGGGAAACAACCAAAAGAGTGAAGAGACACCCTACAGAATGGGAGAAAAATCTTTGCCAACTACTCTTCCTACAGAAGCTTAATATCTTCTAGAATATGTAAGTAACTAAAAAAACCCCTTAATATCAAAAAATCAAATAGGCCAATCAATAAACAGGTTAATGAATTGAACAGACACTTATCAAAAGAAGAAGCACAAATGTCCAATAATTATATGAGAAAATGTGCAGTATCCTCAGCCATCAGCAAAATGCAATCAGCACTACACTGAGATTCCATCTCACCACAGTCAGAATGACCTTCATGGAGGGTACCAAAAACAAAAATAAAAACAAAACACACCCAAACAATAAATACTGACAAAGATGCACAAAAAAATATAGTACCCTTCTACATTTCTGGCAAAAATGTAAATTACAAATTAGTACAGTCACTATGAAAATCAGTATGGAGGTTTCTCAAAATTAAAAATATAACTACTGTATGACCCAGCTTTGGCATGAATCTAGTAGAATGAAAAGTCAGCATACTATAGGGATACCCACATACCCATATTTATTAGGGCACAATTTATAATAGCTAAGATGTGGAACCAGCTTACTAACTATGTGAGGTGAGGGATATATTAATTCACTTGACTACAGTAGTTACCTCACAATGTATATGTATCCCAACACACGATTTTATCTGTAAATTGTACTGAGTAAAAAAATATATCAGCAATAATTCCTAGAAAAAAATTCCTAGAAAAAATGTCTTTACTTCATTTTTGCCTTTTTCAGTTTGTCAGAAGTGAATAGGTGATACCTATCATATATCATTTTCACAATCAGAAAAGCTGCAGACTACTAGTGGTATATGCTATACTTCTTGTCTGAGGCATTATTTGAAGAACACTGATAAATTTAGAAATTACTATAGTTAATTCATCACAATGTATAGGATTCCATAATTATCTTATTTCCTCATTTTATTCTTACATCATCCTTGTAATAAGGTAATAGGCACAACTATGTTCATTTAAAGATGAGATATATAAATTTAACCAATATCAGTTTATTTATCTAAAGTTACACAAACTTTTTATATTTGAAACTGCCCTCCAACTATGACCTAATGTTCTTTGGAAAGTAGTTTCCCACATCAGAGAACATAATCTAAAACAAAAACAAAAAATTTTTACTACCAACAAAAACACCACTTGTTATGACCTGTTACTATATTTGTAAAGATACTTAATAAGTGCTTTCATAACATGAATCCCAAGATAAATTCTTTTGCTAATGTATGTTGCAATTCAGTGCATTACATTGATTGTCTTCAACAGTATACCACATTATATACTGCTCTTACATTTAAAATTACATGTTTAGGTACAACCACTGTGGAAATCAGTATGAAGATACCTCAAAGAACTAGGACTGGAAGTCCCATTTGACCCAGCTATTCCCTTGCTGGGTATCTTCCCCAATTAAAAGAATCATACCATAGTGATATATGTGCACCCATGTTCATAGCAGCACAATTTGTGATAGGTAAAACTTGGAAGCAACCCAACTGCCCATCAACGGGCTACTGGATATATAAAATGTGGGTTTTTTTAATAAAATGGAGTACTACTCAGACATAAAAAATGAGAAATTAGATACATTTATAACTAAATGGATGCACATTGAGGTGATACTCTTAAGTGAAATAAATAGGATACACATGTGTAAATGCCAAATAGTTTCTCTGGTGTGAGAAACTGAAAGTGTAAATAAGGACTAAAAGGTATAATAGATAATGTGAAATTGGAAGAAAAGGGGCAAAGGGGAAGGGGAAGTAGGAGGGGTAGGGGAAAGGAAAGAAGGGAATGGAATTAATATGAGAAAATGGGAAAATGGAAACAAAGTCTTTGTAAATAGGGAGGGAGGGGTTGAAGGGAGGGCAGGGGAAGGGGGAAAACTAAGAACCAAGAGAGATTATGTAAGGGTGCAAATTTCCAATGATGAATGTCATTGTATCGTATACCTAAAATGTACCAATAAAATTCATTAAAAAAAAAAAGAATGATGAGGCCAAGGATTTGGCTCAGTGGTGCTGCTGGCTGCCTTGCAAGTGCAAGGTAATGAATTTGATCCCTGGTACCAAAAAAAAAAAGAATGATGGTGTCACAAAAATGTACCAATAAAATTAATTTTTTAAAACTTACGTGTTTATATTTAGTAGTTAACTTGATTCATTTATACCTACTATATTGAAAGAAAAATAAATATGAACAATAGATAAATCATTTAAAAAACTTACATAGCTTCCGGATTCATTATACAGATAGTTTCTGAACACTGACATTTTGTTGGATCATCATATGCTATACCCAGACTGAGTCCCAGCATCTGAGCGAAAATAACTGAAAATGCTTCCAAAGTTATGCCCTTGGCATACTATAATAACATCAAGGGAAATTCAAAAGAAAGTCATTTCATTGAATATTAGTAAAAATAACACTTTTTTCATTCTGAATATATTTTTTAATCATCTTCCTAAGGATAGAGAGATATGGTTACTTAAGCAAGCAAGAAGCTGAAGTTCTACATAAAACATTCTATTGAGATATAAAACTATTGAGTCAGTGTCAGGCTTTATCATTAATTTAAAATTCAATACCTGAGAAGATTTTTAGGTATATCTGTAACTATATAAAAGAGCAAAAGGGCTAACTTGATGAAGAAATTTTTATCAAACCATAAACTAATGGCTATATGGACCATAATCTTCAATTCACCCAATTTTTTAAATAGCTCTGATATTCATTCAGCATAGTCTATAGGATCTCCTCCCAGCTCATGAAATGATCACATAACCAATTATCTGATACAAGTATATTGTCTGCTTCCTGCTAGGACCACCCATGACACAGTGACGGCTACCAGAACCACTGAAAACAGACTCCCTTGATGGCATTCTTGGATTATGCTGATCACACATTGAAGCAGTACATACATAATTTTTTCCCAAGGAGAAATATAACACTGGTAATTCACTAATGACATCATGACTTTTCAAATTACCACCAAAGTGGGTATTGGATAAGGGACAGGATAAAGTGGAGACTAAGTTTTCAGGAAGATCAGGCCTTTAATTGCTAACACATCCACAGTGATAATAAATATTTTGCAGTCAATTTGCAAAAATGCAAGCCTATGGAGTCCACATGGCCTACAGGATCTTGTTTCAAGATCATCTTAACAGTAAATCCAAAAGAATTGCAGATCCACCTACTATTATTATCCAAATTCCAGAATTATGACTAGAATGTAAGTACTAGCAAAATCCCCATATTGGGCTCCTAACGAATGGAGCAAAAGTTATTATGAGAAGGCCATGGAAAGGCCCAGGCACTGCTCCCAAAATGCTGAATCAAAAATAATATGGTATCCCTGGGGAACTGCATAGCCTACTGCCACTATTAAAGTTTGAAACTCTAGGATTAACAATACATATACCAACATCATTTAACATGCTTGTTTGTCTGGTGTAAAAGCTAAATGAAAGATGAAGAATGATTAAAAATTACTGCAAACTTAATTTTGTAGTGATGGCAACCAAATTGAAGATTCCCGATATGGTAACTTGAGTTGGGTAAATCAACATAGCCTCCAGCAATGGGTATGCAGTAATTGGCTTAGGAATCTCCCCCTTTTTTATTCATCATATGCAAAAACAATCAAAAGTAGCTTGCCTTCAACAAAGAAGTAGTCATAAGGGATCAGTAAGTATATAACATTGCTATATCTTGCCTTATAGCTATACCAACTCTCCTTTTCTTCTCTCCATGATAATATAATCCTGAGAAAATTTGTCTTTATAGCCCACATATCGTGTTGGTCCCAAAGAGATGGTAATAGTATTTTTTAGACCTACTGCACAGGAAGTAGCAAGCATCACAAATGTTTTAATAAATTACATGCACGCTAGAGAGTAGGAGATGAATATAGCATTTCAGTAACCTACCAGAGTAGTCAAGTTCCTAGGGGTGCAGTGATCTGGGACATATCAAGACATCCCTTCTGAAGTTAGGCACCACTGTATGTACTTTGTATAGGCCACTGTATCAAAACGGGAAGTATAGGCTTGGTAGCCTTATTGCATATTAGAGTCAACATATAACATGTTTGGACAAACTGCTCCATTAATGTGCCAGTTATTCCACAAAACTCCTGACTTGACACTTAGCCCAGTAAAGGTTAAAAACTTAACCATGAGACACTGTGTGACTTTAAGCAGAATATCTCACCCTGGGGTAGATGTTAGCTCTTCCACAAAACGTAAAGATGGATGCTCACAGCAGTATTCTATAGAAAGGTTTAGAAACAACAGATGAACTGCACACGTAGGAGTCTCAAACTCCCAGGGAATCATATACCTTTGCTGTTTCTCCCACAACTTAATTCCTCTTTATGCACTGAATAAAAACTCATAGTTAAGAAAAGGAAAAAGCATGGGTCAGTCTATATGTGGGGCAGCAGGAAGTGGGTATTTGAGCCTTACTCAACTGAGCAAGTGGAAGCTGAGCATGCCAGTTACTTGGAAGGCTGGGATAAAAGCACTGCGAACTTGAGGCCAGACTGGGTAATACAGTGAGACTCCCATATCGAAAAGAAAAACAAAAGAGCAAGCAGACATAAGTTCAAGCAATACCTCTGTTGTTCATGTTACTTAAAAGCAGAGATAGCCTGAGGTAATGATTCATGGACAGTCAAAAAGAACTGGCTGACTGACCACCAACTCAGGACAATTTCTTGGTAACAAGGAAGTCTAGGGGAACGATATGGAGCTGGACTTCTGAGAACGAAGACAGACTGAAAATACTCATATTCTTTTACATGATACTCACTGTAGAAGAGATTCAAAAATCAGGTCATCAAGATCTACTGCCTGCATTTCAGTCATATTTGTTCTTTCCAGACACCTCAGTGCTTACTCAAAAGGCTTGTGTATACAAATGTCCTATGCCTGCAGAGATGAAGGCTTTACATGGCTTTGTACACAAATAAGCATCCTACCTGACATTAAAAAAGGGCAGTGATGAGCCCCCACTATGGCACTACATTGGATCAGCAAGTAGTGCTGGATATAAGTTTATTACACCAGATCATTCATTTACTGAAAGAGCAATGATTGGTCCACACATGCTCTGGGCATGGATTTTCCTTGGCAGCCTGCATCGTTTCTATCAGCACCACATTCTTAGAACCACAGACTGTTTTCTACATCACCACACAAAAGCAGTACAGACTAAGGTCACATTGTGTGATATAATTTTCAAAGAGGTAGGTTCATTATCCACACAGGATTTACTAATCACATGTCTTATAATCCAGGAGCACCTGGCTTAACAGAGCGATATAATGGTCTCACTTGTGGCACCAGCTTAAAGACAGTTTCTTGAGAGGTGGGGATGATGTCAATAATGATTTAAAACTTATCCTAAAACAGCAGCCAGAACTCAGTGTCATATCCTCCCTATCCAGTAGGCATAAATCTGAAAACAGAGGAGGAAGAGATGACAAGAGTGGTGCCTTTCACTATAAAATCAAAGAAACTATGGATGGAGTTTTTATTTTCTGTTTTGCGGACACTGAATTCAATATACAATATTTAGGTACCAGTACCTGGGGGCAGAATGATCTCAAAAGGGAGCATACTCTCAGTCCCATTAAATTAGGTTAGAATTTTCATGACCATTTTAGCCTTTGTACTAAAGCTACAACTATCAGGTGAACCTTTCCAAATAATGTTTCACTCTTTATTATATTAAACACTTTTCTCCTTTACACTTCATGCCAAGAACTTTACAAACTGACACATATGCACACATACCCTCATCCCTGTGGCAATCATTACCCTTCTCTGTTCTCTTTACCAGAAACTATTATTGTAGTGGTTTACTTATCTTTTAAATTATATTAAATGTATGTTAAATACTGGTGCGGGGTGGGGGGGGGTGTGGGACGGTTTCTTCCACTAACCATTATGATTCTGAGACTCATTTGAATGTTTGTGTGGAGCAGTACTTCACACAGTTTTATTACTGGTAAACTATTGCATTACCTAAAGATAGCACACTTTACATATCTATTACTCTTGATGGACATTTTAGGTGTTCCTAATTTCATCCTGTTAGAAACAATGTTCCCATGAATATTCTTTTAATACACATATCTACCTATTTCTGAACTTACAAAGGAAATTGTTGGATCTCAGGAAATGTCCACATTTACTTTTAGTAGATACTACTGGTTTTTCTAAAGTAATTATAGCAGTTTCCACTTCCACAGGTAACACAGTGTTACCTTTCTAGTATCATTTCTGGTGGGTTCTGAGAAACTATTTCATTAAGATTTAACTTCCATTTAATTTTTTATTAGTACACATTTGCAGTACATAGTGATTACAGTCATCATGGGGAGTTGGTACACATACGTGATCTATCGGCATTCTTTTTTTTAATCTCTTTCCCCTCCCTTTCCTCCTCCTTCCATCTCTTTTCCATTTTGCAAAAAGATCTCTCTCACTTTTCCTGTTATCTTTTATTTTGTTCTACTATAATTTATTTATTTTTGAGTTTCTTGGATAAGAGAAATAAGTTTAAGTGTCTGATTTATTTCACTTAACAAGTTATCCTTTTTCCTGAAAACTGGATACCCCAGTTTGTGAAACATTTCTTTAAATATCTTGTCCATTTTTCTATTATGATAGTCTTCTATTTTATTGCTTTGTAGGAGTGCTTCATGCATTTGATATATGAGTCATTGTCAGCCATGCATTGCAAATGTTTTTATCACTCTATTGTTTATCTCTTCACTTTCTTCATATTTTTTCATAAACAGAATTTCCTAAGTTTAATGTGGTCCAATTTTAGCCAATTTTTTTCATATGATTAGCGATTTTTGTGTTCATTTTAAGAAACCTTTCCCTACCTTTAAAAAGACATGAGGCTGTGTTGGTTTTTTAGCATTCGGAACGTCTTTATTTGACTTTAACATGTAGATCTATTGTCTACCTAGGTAACACATTTTGTATAGGTCCAGGTCACACGAAAATTTTGTCAAAGAGACTACAAAGTCATCACTGCAAAACAAATAAACAAAAAAGTACCACATGCCTATACAATTTTCTGTTTCTGAACTCTGTTCTGCTCCATTGGCCTATTTCTCTATCTGTGTATCTTTCACTGTAGTAATTACTAAAGCCTTATCAATTTTAATATTAACTATAAAACATCCCTCCATTTTATTATTCTACAAACTTATCATGGCTTTGTAAAACTATAACCATAACTAATTCGTGAAAGTCTCTCTCTTTGTGTCTCTTCCTATGGCTTTATTCTAAACCTAGTCTCAGTCACTCATTTCTTTTCTTTATTAAGTTTATTGGTACATTTTAGATATATATTACAATCACTTTCATCATTAGGAATTTGTAGCTGTACATGATATATCTTGGTTCTTTTTTTTCCCCGTTCCCTTTCCCTTCCTTCCACCCCTCCTTATTTACAAAAAACTTTGTTTCCATTTTTCCTTCTTTTCTTATATTTTTTCTTTCCCTTCTTTCCACTACCACCCCCACTTCCCCTTCCCCTTCAGCCACTCATTTCTAAGTCCACACTCTAGGCCAGGCCAACTAACCTTTGAACAATAATCATAAGTCCTCCATCATCTCTGATATTGCATATCACACCCTGATCACCTGTTTTTTTTAATCACCCCCTAGCTCCTCAATTCCAACAATCTACATAAAAAGAAGCACATCCAAGTAATTGCTCCTACCACACGTCACTGTTCCTAACTTCTTTACTCCTTTTGCTCCTCCTTCAGCAGTTCAAATTTCTTTATACACACCTCAATTTCCTTGGTATCCTTTCATTTTATAAAAATTTGACAAAATTACAATATCTCAATCAAAATGCTAAGGTAGAAAAATGTTAGAAATAAGATTCTATTTCTATCCATATTATCAGTCAACTGTGGAAGCAAAACAAAAATCTTTTTATTAATAAGACAACTCAGTGTTATTCAAGCATACACAGTGGTTAAAAACAAAAAACTTTACAATTATCCTAGAAAAAAACAGTAAATAATTCCAAGAAAAGAAAAATGAGGTTTAATATTTTTGTGGCTGTTGATTCTGTCCATAAGAAGTAAAAGAAAAAATTTAAATGTTCCATTAGATCCTGATATCTGTGATGCTCTCCTTTGAGCATCAGAGCATTATTGCAATAAGAAATATTTATTTCTTTATTCCATATAGAATCTTTATATATTCATAATACTATAAAATAGTACTTATTAATTTAACTTTTTCATCAACATATAGACAAAGTACAAAATTCATTTAGTCTAAATTAAAGAATTCATATATCTTGATAATGAAAATTATAATAAAGTTTGAGTATCGGAAATAAAAATCTGTGTTGCAAAATTCCTGTTTTCTAAAAGAGACCAAGACAGCGACAGCACCATAAATAGAAGGACATGAAGTAGAACATGCAAATCATAATACTGAATGGTAAAATGACAGATTATATAAAGTTTCTTATATGTTCCTATATGTACATAATAAATTTGACATGGTTAATATAAATTGCTGTGTAATTTCAAAATTATATAGTGCTTTCAGTTACTATTTCAAAAGTATTATTTTGGTGGAAAATGGATCAAGGATTTTCACAACCTTCAATAATCCACTAATTTTAGCATTAACTTTATATATAACATTTATAAGTATTGTAAATATTTAAAATACAGTTGATTCAAATATGTTAAATGCATGTAACAACTTCCAAAATAAACCTCAAAACAAATTTCATCATCATACAATGTTAATATGTACTAATAAAAAACACAGATGTAAATAATGGCATCATAAAAAGTTTTAATTACTCTGATTGAGAAGTTTGAATATTATAAATTTTTCTTTATTTGTAGTCTTCAGCTTTTTCACCTGTAACAGTACTTTGATAGCTTTATGCCTAAGAGCAAAACACCATTTTATTTATAGAAATTTTCTTATAAATAATTTTTCATGATACACTATTCTATATTTCAAGGAATGCATATATATTGATGATTTTTTTCTCCCATTTTAACTTCCAAATATAGCTGACTGCACTTGACACTTCTATAAAATATTATTCCTTTCACATACTTCAAAATTTAAATGGTAATGGAAAACAAATGCAATTTCTAAGTCCAAACAGCATAAAATACATGCTAACAACTTGGGTAATTTTTGAATGTGTTAATTTCTTTAAAAAGAGATTAAATAATTACATACCACTGTAACTCCTGCAGAATAATGGGTAACACACATTTTTCCAGGAAATGTTGCTCCCACATAATCTGGATAATCTCTATAACTAAATAAACAAATAAATATACATTTAGAATTAATTTTAACAAACCATCTAAATGTGAGAATTCCTGCTAATTTAAGTCTTTGGTTCATAAAATACTAATCTAATGCTAATCCTTAATTGTTTCAAGAAAACATTCTTAACTAAAGTGGACTAATACTTTTGATTTTTAAGCATATTCAATAGATCTAAGTCTTTGATGGCTTTACTGTTCTCAGTACATTTTGTTAAGGTTACCAAAGCCTTTGCTCCATCATTTTGATTAAAAAAATGCTCTTGAAAGACACCAATAAAGTTTTAATGCATGGACAGGAACGTGCCACCTGCATGTAGAAAAATTCAAGTTTCTCATGGGAATGACTTTATTATTTCACAGATAAATATTATTATGTAGCTTTAAGAACCTATATAAATACTCATATACTCAACACTAGTCAAAGCTTTACACCAATTACCCCATTTGATTTTCAAAACAAATGATATTTTGTTATTATTTAATAAAACTGAAATAAATACTATTTTTCTACACTAAAACAACCAAACATAAGCTGGAAAAATATAAGTATCTCATATATGTTATATACATGTAAGAAAATGCTGCATTAAAACTGAATATTTAATATGCACTAGTAAAAATATATCTCAAAAAAGCTGAATCCAAAAATATATAATATCATATTACATAATGAAGATAAAAGCTCTTGAAGGTATTTAATTTAAAATATAATTATTATAAATGCAATAAAATAGTAACTTATTTTAAAAGATGGGAAAGGGATGCTGGACATAGCTATTCAATATAACAATTATTTCCAGTAGATATGATTCTTTTAATTCCTTTGGAAAGACACCCAGCAGGGGAATAGCTGGGTCAAATGGGACCTCTAATCCTAATTTTTTGAGGTATCTCCATACTGATTTCCACAGTGGTTGCACCAGTCTACACTCCCACCAACAGTGGAGAAGAGTTCCTTTTTTCCCACAGCCCTGACAGTATTTGTTATTGGTTGATTTCATGATTTTCATGACAGTAGCTTTGAAGTATAGTTTCAAGTTGAGGATTGTGAAGAAGAAAGGGCAGAATGGGAACTACATGGTAAGCATTGGTTTGTCTCAAAGACATTTTTTGGAAGTAGGGAGTACATGGATTTGTCATTACAAATACAAAACTTAAAAGAAGACAATATATGGGCTAATAATTAGATATTGTTATTATGGTTAATCCAATTTTTGCATCCAAACTCCAAAAATCAGTCAGTTCAAAACAGGTAAAATTAGTCTAAATTGACTTTTAATTAAGAAATTATGGTTATGAAAAAATCAAAAACCATAAATAATAAATATAGACAAGTACTTAGCTAGAAAATGAAAGAAGGTCAACGTTTAATAAAAGGACAGAATTGTTTCAGAAACAAAGACAAAAATCCTCAACAAGATACTGGCCAACAGGCTGTAACAAATCATTAAAAGATCATACATCATGATGAAGTTGGTTTCAAAAAGTCCAACCTTTTTGATCATTAGAGAAATGCAAATTCATATAATACTGAGATTCCACCTTACTCCAGAAAAAATGGCTATCATCAAGAACTCAAAATATTAAATGCTCTCAAATTTGTAGAGATAAATTGTTGGTGGGAATGTAAACCGTTACAACCATGATGGAAATCAATGGAGATGACTCAAAAAACAAAAAATATTCCATTTCACCTAGCTATACCTCTTCTATATATCTTCCCAAAAGACTTAAAGACATCATATTAGAGAGCCACACATGCCCATGATTATAGCAATCTAAATCATAATAGCTTAAACATGGAGGTGGCCTATATGCCCATCAACACTCGAATGAATACAGAGAATTCATACGTATGGATTATTACTCAGCCATGAAGAAGGACAGATTTGAGTCATTTGTAGGAAAATGGATGCATCTTGAGTAAATAATGCTAAGTGAAGTAAATCAGACACAGAAGGTTAAGTATCATACAGTTTCTCTTACATGAGAAACCCAAATTATAAATAATTTAAAGATTAAAATAACAGATAGATGATAGGAAACAGACCTTGTGGAGACAGAAAGGGGATCTGGAGTTGAGAAGAGAAGGGAAGGGGGATGAGAATGTAAAAAAGTATCAAGACATCATATGTATATGTAAAATCCTCCATGATAAATGCATTTATTATGCATTCTAAACATGCACTAATAAAAATTATTTTACTTTAAATGTAATTTAGTTTTCATTTTATTGGTACATGCTTGCAGGACATAATGATTATATTCCTCATAGGGAAGTGGCACATGTTCATAACATATCTAAACACTTTCTTCATCCCTGTCCTTTCTTCTCCCTCCATCCCTTGGTTCCCTTCCCTTTTGCAAAAGCTGTCTCCTTACTTCCTATTATCTACTTTTTATTTTGCTCTTTGTTTATACTTTGGGTTTCTCATATAAAAGAAAACATGTTGTATTTAAGCTTGTGTTGTCTGATGTATCTTATTTAACATTATAGCTTCAAAGTGCACCCATTTTCCTACAAATGACCCAAGTTTATCTTTCATTACAGCAGAGTCACACTCTACATTTACACACAAAAAACTTTTTATTTTTTAAATTTTTTTTAGTTATATTTCAATTTATTTCCATGTAAATTGGTTGCAACATGTTGAGTTAGTACAAAGAATTATAAAAAGATAATTAAATGCATTGAAAAATATAAAAAATAAGTGCAGCGTATTAAACTACATGGTTTTTAACTAAAAGTCTTTGGATTGTGAAACCACCACTTAACTCCCTATTTGAAATCTGGCAACAAACTTACTCCATAAAGCATATCCTATATTGAATTAGATCATCATCCCACAGAATACAAAATGTACATTTCTAGGCACATGTATGTTCAACAACATACCAACAAATTTTGGTAACTACTCCATGTCAAACATTATTAATACTGGGTATTAACCCAATAATGTTTTTATTTAAAAAGAAAGATCTCTTTCCTCATTACATTATGCATTTATAGAGGAGAGATCTTTCAAATAAATTACTGCAAAGTGCTTTAAGCTAAACCTTATAACACTTGAATTATATAATTGGGGGCAAATAACCTTTAAAGTGAAAGACAAATGGAAAATTTAGGAACATTTAATTTACATAAATATAATGTTAATAGTCTATTCTTGGTTACATATTTTAGACTTAATTTATATATGTCACTATAGTAGGCCCTTAAAATGCTTATAGGTCAGCTTTAATTTTTTCCAATTTTATTTTACCATAAAAAGTAATATGTAAGTAGGTTATCATACAAAAATAAGATGATCCCATGAAAATAGTTTAGCGTCATTCTAGAAACATTAAAAAAATCTTTTTAAATGGAGGCATTATAACAATTTTTTCAAGTGTGAATAGAATAAAAGGATTTTTATTCTAAAAGAGAAAGGCAAATCTTTTAAAAATCTCAAATGCAGAAGATAAAAATTCTTAAAAAAATATTAGCAAACTGTGTCTGGCAATTGAGAGATGACATGATATCATAGTTTAGTTGTGTTTATTCCAGAAATGCAAGCTTTGTTAAAACAACCAATGTAATTTGCTCCATTAAAAGCAAAACTACATCAGTGTCACATGAAGTGGATATGAGTTGAAAATAATTGACAGACCCTAAAATAAATACTACACTGATGACAAAAAAAATCATTTGATAAAATGTAACATTTATTAATGATTCTAAAAATCTTTTACAACATAAAAAGTAGAAGGGAAAAAACACCTGGATTTGATTAATAGCTTCTATACCAGCTTTATCACATATACTGTCCCTAATTAAATACAGAATTTTTTTTTTTGGATCAAGAAAGACAAAAAGATATTGGCAATCACAATCTATATCCACTATAATTTTGGTATCTTCAGCAAAAGGAGTAAGGCAATCAATAGCATAAGTAGTAGATACAAAGAAATAACACATCATAATTTTCAAATAATATGCTTATGCATGCAAAATAAGAAAATCTCAACATATAACACCGTAATTTTAAAACATGTATTTATACAATACAAAGAGAAGATTCTAGTGTAAACTATAGACTTTATTTAGTTTACAACCATATGTCAATATTGTAGCAAAACTACAATACCAATGTTAACAATAGGTGAAACTGCAGGGGTTGGGAAGAGACAGTGCATGGAAACTCTTCCTACCTTCTGTTTATTCACCTGCAAACTAAAACTGCTCTGATATATAAAGTCTATTAATTGAAAAATGGAATTTAGTAGTTATGAAAATTAGTTGCATGTTTATATATTTTTAAAAATATATTAGAACATAGAAAACATTTTCACATAAGCACAAAAACTCAGCAATCTAGAAATATCAAAATTATGTATATGATCTCTGCAGAAAACTATGTAGATTTCCCAAGAGATTTTGAGAATGCTTTTTAAAAATGGAGGAATTTATCATAATTATTCATTGGAATGCAACATAATAAGCACACATAGAATACTCAGCATTGTAAATACTTCAGTTCATCTAAACTGACATATACATTCACTTTAATCCCTTTAATAACCCTGACAGGTTGCTTATGAGACCAGGCAAACATTTCACAGAAGTGCTTATAAAATTGGTGGAAAAAGTGGCTATCCACATGTCAGAAAAGAAAATTGCACCAGTTTTTTTTATATTATATAGAAATAATTGAATTTATGCCTATAATAAAACTTATAAAGATGAATAATATTAATCATTAAAAGCTAGTAAACTAAAATATAGAACAAGGAGAGACCCTTTCACCATACATAAAATTCAGAAGTAAGAAAGAAAACTAAGAAATGTAGACATATAAAGTGCAAAAGTTTTCATGGAGCAAAAGAAAAAAATCTACAGGTGTAGGAAAATAATTTGCAATGAGGATAAACAAAATCTAAAGATTCAGTACATTCTTACAAAGTAAAAGCAAATAGTCAAATGCCATAAAAAGGCAATTACAGAAGAACAGATGCAAATGATCGAAACCACATGAAAAGATGCTCAAATCCACTAGTCATCAGAAAAAGGAAATTAAAATGTTAATGACATTAATTTAAATCCATCAGACTGGCAAAAATGAAGAGTAGCAACATTTAGTGCTGTCTGATAAGTAAAGGAAAAATTAATCTCTCACATGCAAAGGGAAATATCAACATGCCACCTTTAACATACATAGATACATACAAAGATAAATACATAAGTACATATAAATATAAAAATCTTTGTTGATTATCACTAACAAATCTAATATGAACATGCTTAGAAATATAGAATGATAACTTGTCATCCTAAAACTAACATTTAAAAGTAATGCAGAAAAAATTTAGGATAAAATACTTGTAAGTAAAGTTATCAAATTTTTTATTATATTTATAATCAAAATATAAAGTCAACAAGAAAAAGCCCATCTTTATTTAGTCATTTAGTGTCTCGGCTCTGAAATTAGAAACTGAGTTCAAACTCTGGATGCACCATCACATGCAACCGCCCTGAGGTAGCTTAACCTCCTGAAATCTAAATGTCTTCATTTATAAACGTTTGACAAGCTTAATAGTCAATGTTGGTAATTTTTTATTGCCTGACAATAAAAAAGAGACCACAAGACTTCAATAAATAGCATAATAAATAAAGTGTGACTCATAGCCATGAATAACATTTCCCTAAATTAATCTACATCATTATCAGAGATCTATGTTTTCTTTCTAGAAATACTGAAACATTATTCTTACATGAATAAGTATGCAACATCATGAGACCTTAGGGTAAGATAAGACTTTTTCCATTCTAAAAACTTTTGCAATAATTCATGTGCCTCACCAACTGTAGAAATCTTATTTTTATCTGACCACATCTCCAATGATGACAACACAACAATCACTTTAAGTTGTGTAAACAGCTAGAAACAGAAAAAATAAATAGATGGGAAATCAATCATTATGTCACTTTATAATAACCTAGAAATTATTTCCGTATTATTATAAATTTACACTCAATTTATATGAATGAATTAATTATTCAGAAACACCAGGTCAAGAAAATAAAAATGATAATTTCAAAACTAAAAAAATCTGATGTGAAAAGGAAAATACTTACTGAGTTTACAAGGTTTATCATTTCAATGACTTTGTTTGTTATGGTCATGCTATCAGAGCCCAAGTAATCATACTGAAAAACAGATTTAATTTTACATTTAAATACAGTTTATCATATAACATTTTGAAAGTTACTCTTTATCTACTGGCTGATTTGGGATTGAATGGTTCAAAATTAAACATTAGCAAATAAAAAGAAATATGAGGTGGATCATTTGTATTCTTAATAGTAATGTAAAATGATACAGTCCCTTTGGAAAATAGTTTGGCAGCTTCTTATAAAACAAATATTGGACTTACTACATGACACATCTTTCACACATATGGACATTTATCGCAAAGAAATAGAAGCTGATGCACAATAAGGGCACAAGAACATCCCTAACATGTATTTTTGGCCACAGTGGCCAAAAATGAACATTCTTTAAGTGATTAAATGGTTTAAAAAGTAGTACATTCATTCCGTGGAATATTACCCTGCAATGAAGAGAAAATGAACCACTTACATATAGATAAAATTAGACCGATTTGGGTTACTTGGCTTTTCACTTTGCACATGTGTACATTATGCTACGATAGGCCAGCAAGAAGAATGAAATCTTCCCACTGTCCTCTCACTATGGATAATTACACATTTACACAAACTATTTAAAAGCAGTGAGAAAGAAGACATACCAAAGCTTTGTCCACCACAATATGCATTTCTAGATAAAGAGGGAACAGGTCTGGAGCATGTGATTCTTCCTATAAAAAAAAAAAAAGAAGATGTAAAACTTGAAATTTCTTATAATTTGTTTATTCTGCACTCATTTTAAATTTAGTTTTTTTTAAATATATACTAATTACACTCATCATGGGGACCTGGTACATGCACATAACAAATCTTAATTCTTTTTCTAGTCCCCTTTTCTTCCCCCCCCCACCTCTTGATCCCTTTCCCTTTTGCAAAAGATCCATCTCCCTGTTTCTTATTATCTTTTATTTTGCTCTATAATTTATGTATATTTTGGGTTTCTAAGAGAAATCATGTGATATTTAATATTGTATGTCTGATTAATTTCACTCAATATTATGGTTTCAAGGTGCATCCATTTTCCTACAAATGACTCAAGTTTCTCCCTTTTTGTGGCAGAACAGTACTCCCATTGTGTATAAATATCACATTTTCTTTATCCATTCATGTGTTGATAGATATAAAGCCACTTCCATGATTTAGATATTATGAGTTGTGCTACAAACATGGCTATGCATGGATCACTGAACAAGTACAAATTGTCAATAAATAAATGCAAAAATATTTCTCTGGTCACTACAGAAATACAAATTAAAATAACACTGAAATTCCTTCTTACTACATAAAGAATGGCTATCATTAATAAATCAAATAGTAACAAATGCTGGTGAGGCTGAAGGGGAAAAGGAAACCCTTATCTATTGTCAGTGGAGATGTAAACTAGCATGATTACAGATATCAGTATGGAGATTTCTCAAAAAATTAAAGCTAGAAATTCTATTTGACCCAGCTATTCTACTAGCTATCTTCCCAAAAGAGTTATTGTGAGCTCTTTATTAAGAATTTACAGTAGGGGGAAGGAAATAAGAGAATGGAATAAATATGAGAAAAGGAAAAAAATGGCAACAGTCTTTGTAAATAGGGAGGAGCGGAGGGGTTGAAGGGAGGGCAGGGGAATGGGGAAAAAGTAAGAATCAAGAGAGATTATGTGAAGGTAAAAATTTCCAATGATGAATGTCATCACATTGTATCTCTAAAATGTACCAATAAACTTAATGAACTTTTTAAAAGCACACTTCAGAGAGGGTTTCAATAAATCTCCATATTTAGAAATTTGAAAAAAAAAGAATTTACAGGACATGCTATGGTGTGTGCTCATCAGTTGATGACTGTTAATGTACAAAGTTTTATGTCATAGATGCTAGCAGTAATGTGGATTATCAACTCATTTTATATCATTCCATAGATCTACAGTTTTCAATGTTAACTAAGAACAAAACACCTACCATTTTTAATCACGTATTTCATGTGAATATCAAAAATACATGACACTTTTGTTTACAAATTATGTAGGAATTGAAGGTTGAAATAGTGGTTACAGTTTTTGTTTTTATTCTTTCCGGTATCCATGTCCTTTGCACATGACCTTGCAGAACCTCTCACCAAGAAGTGAGTCTGTTTCCCCTGGGTCCTAATCTGGGCTGAGGCCAAGTAACTTGCTTGAGTCAATAAACATGGTGCAAGTGCTGCTGTACCAATCTGGAGGCCGAGTCACCCTCCACACTGCCACGCTTGCTCTTGGGACACCTGCTTGTGAACATCTGCCCAGTCTGAGATAAGAAACAGGTCGACCAACTCATTCGCACTTCCCAGAAGAAAATACTGTCAAAAAAAGAAAACTCTCCATTGCCTTAGGAAAAAAGTTGCTGTGGTGCGTGGACCTCATCCTACCCCACACAGCCAGCTCAGTGGCATCCATGATGGCACTCATGTCCCTGGTGTGGCTGGCTGGTGTCAGAGATGGAGACTTGAGTGTTTTCTGCCGTTCACTGGCTTCCTAAAGGATGTGCTCCATCTTAGAACTTACATGGATGGAGTGAGACTCCTAGTTAGTGTCTGTGAGAAGTATTTCAAAGTAAAATTATACCTGCAGCAAAGCAGGAGATAACACAAGTGACAAGCAGGAGATATGATAAGAAGCCTGAGAAGGAGAGCTGGGGAAGGCTATGTGTGGAGAAATGAAGGCAATGAAAATCTCTCACATGTGCTGGAAAATCTATCAGGGGACACACATGTCTGAGGCTGGACACAAGTTCACAAATGCCTTTAGAAGACACTAAGCTCTCTCTCCTGGCTCACCTAGGCAGTGTAAAAGGAGAGCTGGAGACAAAGGCAGAGTTAAAACAGTTTGGGTAAATATTGTAGGTGATTCTATTTTGGAAGGAAGGACTACCTTTGGCATTTCTTGTGGGGTCGTGTATTAGTTTACTAGGGCCATGATTACAAAGCACTGTATAACATAGTGGCTTAAAAACAGAAATTTATTTTTTTCAGAATTCTGAAGTGAGAAGTTTGAGACCAGTGTCATCAGAGATGTTTCTTCTGAGGCATCGCTATCGCTTGTAGCTGACCATCTTTTCCCTGCCTTCTCACAGGGTCTTTCTTGTTGGTGAGTGTATGCCCTAATCTTTTTTATAGATAAAGACACTAGTTATATTAGGGCCTATCCCAATGACCTAATTTTAATTTGATTATTTCTTGGCTCTGTGTTCAAATGTAGTCCCATTCTGAGCACTGGGTGTTACAATTTCAATGTAGGAGCTTTGGTGGGCTCAATTCAGCTTAGAATAGGCATTTCTTGCATCCAGTATCTTCACTTACTGCACTCAGTACATGTTTCTATACCCTAGGATTTCAGGGCCATAAGGTATGCATTATCGTGTACTTTGCTAAAGAATAATACAGTATTTTTACAATTTTTCATCAATATGAACACCCATGAGTACAAAAGGTAACTTCTCTTGTTCCACTTTTTGGTCAAGACTTGGTATTTTACAAGTTTTACCAATCTGACTGGTGTAAGGGTGGAAACCACTGTCGGTTTATTATGCATATATTTGCATATGAAAGATGAACAACTTTTTAAAATCTTAGTTTACAATTCTATTTAACAATTATGAGATACTTCAAATACATTTCTAAAAAGTAAGTTCATAGAAATAAATATCTACATTAAAAAGAAAGGAAAAAGCAGACAATGAAAGGAAGGAAAAAAGCAAGGAAAGGTCAGGTGTGGAGGTCCATGCCTGTAATCCCAGCACTCAGAGGCTGAGGCAGGAGGACTACTGTGAGTTCAGGGCCAGCCTGGGCTACATAGTAAGGTTCTGTCGCAAACCCCTCCCCCCAAAAAGAAGAAAAAGAAGCAAGGAAAGGAGAAAGGAAGGGAAGGGGGCATAGAAGAGAAGAAGGAAGAAAGAAAAAAGAGAAAGAAAGAAGGAAAGGAAGACAGATTTCAAATACACAATGTTACACACCAAGGAACTAGAAAAAGAATAAAAGAACAAACCCAGACTTCATAGAAGGAAAGAAATTTTTTAAAAGATCAGAGCAGAAGAAATGGAGATTACAAAAATAACAGAAAATACTGACACACCTAAGAGTCAGTTTTTTGAACAACTAAACAAAATTGGCATGCCATCAGCTAGATTAATGAATGCAAATTTGAAAGAAGATTAACAAATAAAATCTGAAATGGGAGAGGAGATATAACTGATAACACAAAAAATTCATACCGGAATACCATAAACATTTAAACATCAATAACTTGGGACAATCTAAGGGAAATAATGGATAAATTCCTGGGGAAAAAAAGTGTCACCTACAAAGACTAAATCAGGAAGAAATGAAAAATCTTAACAGACCAATAATGACAAAGGAAATTGAACCAGGATTTCAAACTTTTTCATCAAAGAAAATGTCTAGATATTTAAAGAATTAAGACCACTATTTCTTGAACACTTTCAAAAAAATTAAGAGGCAGGAATACTTCTAAACTCATTTTAAAAGTCTACCATCACTCTGATACCAAAGGCAAAAACAATACAAAAAAGTAAACTCCATTCTTGTCTCATTATTCCAAATGAAAAAATGCTCAAATGAGAAGGGGAACAAGTGAGCAGGTAGGGGGAAAGGAAAGGAGGAACCAAAAAAAAAAAAAAAAAAGGAGAGAATGCAGGAAAAAACGGAAACAAAGCTTTTATAAATAAGGAAGGGAAGAGGGGTTGAAGGAAAGGGGAGGGGAATGGGAAAAAAGAAGCAAGATATATATGTACAGGAACAAATTCCTTATGATGAATGTTATCATTATGTACATCTAAAATGTAGCAATAAAATAAAAGAAAAAAAGAAAGTAAACTGGAAGCCAATATTCTTGATGAGCATAGGTGCAAAACTCTTCAACAAAATAATAACAAACTGTATTCAATGGTACATTAAGAGGACCATTTACTAGCCTTTGGACACAAGGTTACCTTAATCTATACAAATCAGCAAATGTAGTTCTTCCTATTAACAAAATAAAAAAGTACATGATCATCTCAGTGGATACATAAAAACCACTTGACAAAGTTCAATATCATTTCATGATAAAACTCTCAACCCAGTAGGTATACAAGGTATGTTTCTTTACCCGACAAACAATACTTAACAGCAGAAATTTAAAGTACTTTCTCTAAAATCAGGAACAAGACAAAATGCCAAGTGTGACTATTTAAAAATGCAGGATACAAAATCAGCTTACAAATACAGTAGCATTTCTATACACTGACAACTAGCTGTCTGGAGAAAAAGTTAGGAAATACTCCCATTTTCTATAGTATAAAAAAATTTTAGAAGTATATTTAACTAAGAAAGTAAGAGATTTATACTGTACCCTATAAATTATTAAGGGTTTTTTTTATTGGTTCATGTTTGTAGTACATAATGATTATATTCCTTGTAGGAAGTTGGCACATTTAAATAACACATCTTAATTCTTTTGTCATTCCCTTTCCTCTGCTCTGCCCATTCATCTCTTGGTCCCTTCTCCTTTGCAAAAGACCTAGCTCCCTATTCCTTACTATCTATCTTGATATTTTGTTCTTTACTTATATTTTGGACCTCTCATATAACTCTTATTCTTAGCCTTTCTCCCTTCTATTTCCCCTCATTCTAGCTCTTAGTCCCTTTCCCTTTTGAAAAAGATGCAACTCCTTATTTCTTATTGTCTTTTATTTTGCTCTATAATTTATTTAGGTCTTGGGTTTTTCATATAAGAGAAACCATGTGATGTTAAAGCTTGTGTCATATTTATTTCACTTAACATTATGGTCTCAAGATGCATCCATTTTTCTATAATAACTCGTTTATCCTTCTTTGTGGAAGAGTAGTACTCCACTGTGTATAAATGCCACATTTTCTTCATCCATTCTTCTGTTGATGGACAGATAAGCTGGTTCCAAGATTTAACTATTGTAGGTAGTGCTGCTATAAACATGGGCATGCATGTATTACTGCAATATGATGCAGAACTCTTTTGGGAAGATATTAGAAGGGGAATAGCTGAGTTAAATGAAATTTCTAGTTTTGGTTTTTTGAGGAATCCCCATTCTGATTTCTATAGTGGTTGAACTAGTTCACATTTTCACCAGCAATGCAGAAGGGTTTTTTTCCCCACAGCCTCATCAGCATTTGTTATTATCTGATTTCTTGACAATGGCCATTTTTCCAGGGTAAGGTGGAATCTCAAAGTTGTTTTAATTTGGATTTATCTAATGTATAGAAAAAATCATTAATGAGCAGCTTAATATGACAGAAATAAGTGGAAAGGTACCCCTTGGTCATGAATTGGAAGAGTTAATATTTTTTAAAATATCCATACTACCAAAGGAATCAGTTAATATTCAATGCAGTGCCTATGGAAAATCCAGTGCCATCCTTTGTAGGGATGGAAAAAACAAATTTGAAATGCATGTGGAACTCCAAAATATTTTCAATATCCAAAGCAATCCTTGAGTAATAAATAACAAAGCCAGAAGCACTGAACTAATGGATTTCAAAAAATAATACAAAGATATGGTAATCAAAACAGCGTAGTACTAGGTAATAAAAAGAGACATCAACCAATGAAATAACTTACAGTACCCAGAAATAAATGCACCCTTTTGTTCAACTGATTCTCCAGAAAGTTACCAAGAACATACAATGGAAAAAGGATAATATTTTCAACACATTCTATCAGGAATACTGGATATTCAAATTGAAAAGAATTAAAATGTACCTTTATTTCACCCCTTACAAAAGAATCAGCTCAAAGTGAATTAAAGATTTAAACACAAGGCTGAAACTATAACTGTTAGGAGAAAACATGAGAGGGAAGCTTCATGATCTTGGTCTGAGCAATGATTTCTTGATCATCATTCCAAAAGCACAGGCAACAAAGGAAACAGACAAATGGGCCTGCATCAAACTGAAATGTTCCCACACAGCAAGCAATACAGTGAGAAGATAACATATAAATTGGGATAAAATATTTGAAAATCATACAACATAAAATGGGCTACTATCCAAAATATAGAAATAGCACAACCTTTTTAATAAAAAAATAACTTGGGAAACAGACCTGAGTTAACATTTAAAAAAAACATACAAATGGCATAACTATCAAAAGCATACAAAAGAAATACTTAGACAATTCATATTTAACTTGTCAAAAACCAAAAAAGGAAAAGATATATCTTGGAGGCAACCAGAAAAAAAGGTTTTCTTTAGAAACCCCGAAAGAGCAAAAAGACAATGAAGTGATATTATGAAAATGCTGACAGGAAAAAAAATTTGTTTTCTGCAAATTCTGCACCAAGATAAAACATTTTTCTAAAATTAGTAATGAAGAACCTTTTATCCAAACCAAAATTCATAGAGATTATCATGAGCAGACCTCCTCAAGGAATGTTAAAGGAAGTTCTTTAGGCAAAGGGAATAAATGAGTCACAAACATGATGTACACACAATGAAGAGTGATAGAAATATTAAAAATGAAAGTTAATTTCAATTTTTATTATTTTTAATCATATTAAAAATCAACTGACCCTCTAAGGCAAAGGATAGGATACAAATTAGTGTATATTTACAGGCTACACAAAAGTAAAATCTGTGTAAAAGCACAAAGAAAGGGAAGGAGAACTGGAAGACTGTTAATGTAAGGCTCCCGAGCTTCATGCAAAAAGAATGTTTTCTGAAAGTAGATTATGATTAAAATAGAATTCTAGAGTTATAATTCTAGAATTATAAAAGCTACTGAATTTCAAAAGAGCAAAAACAAAGGAAAAGAACAAAGAACAGATGGAATAAATACAAGCCAATTATAAAAATGGTATAAATGGTATGTTATCCTGCCACATCAGTAATTACATTAAATGTAAAACGGTCTAAACTAAAAGGCATTACAGAAAAGAAAAAAACAAGCTACAAGTTTTCTATATGAAAACGAACTTCATTATGAAAACAAATACAGTACATATTCTTGGCCTTATCCACAAGAAGATGCATTCCAAGACACCTAGTGTATACTTGAAATCACAAATAATACTGACCCCTATGTACTGTTTTTCCAACCTATGCAAACCTATAATAAAGTTTAATTTATCATTTAAGTACAGGAAGAGATTATCAACATAACAAATTATAAAATATAACAATTATAAAAACATATTCTTATAAATGTATGTGAATGTGCTCTTTCCCATGCCCCTCAATGGCCATGGGGCAAGTGGTACATACAACATGGGTGTCTGTCCAACCTTTTATCTTGCCTGAACACAGGAATTATCTTTGGTCACATATAAAAATATGTAATATATTTAATGTGCATAAGTAACAAAACTTCCTCTTTTAAATTATTTTTATTATAATATCAAAAGAGAGGACAACATAAACATAAAACTAGTATGGGATATTTGACCTTGCTTTTCTAAAATTAATGCATTAATACTTGGCTTGATAGAAGTGACTGCAATTCTGAGTCAAGTTGCTCATCAGAAACTTCTGATCTAATTTTAATCTTCATGTCCTTCATCCTTCATATAGGTGTTCCCCAAATACATACTGCCATAAAGTGATGACAGGAACAAGATGTGCTTGTGGAGCAAGGGATATTTTTCTCTGGGAAGATAAGTCTTATAAAGTCTAGTAAAGAGATGATCATTTTTCTTTGAGTTGAATGTCTAATATGCAAGTCAGTATGTTCCATTTGAAAATTCACAGGTAATGTATTTATGAGGCTGAAATGAAAATGGAATCATAAACATACCAAAAGTTGATTTTTTTCAGAAATCTTGAAACCTATTCTCAGATTTCCGAATCAAAACAGAAAGTAAGGCTGCATGTTTCTTACAGTTCACTGGGCTGTATGTTAGCCACAGTATCACAAATGCGTAAAATTACTTGTAGTGACTTAAACTAGTCACACTGTAGGTTGTATTTTGAACATATTGTTATAATTTGAAAATAATAAAGATAAGTTGATTCTTACTTTATGAAATGTATGTTTAACTCATTCAAATAATCAGTCAAACCAACCAAAAATGCTAAATCTGTGAGCTTTTTTTCATCTTCAAGTTCTGGCACAAATTTTCCTTATGATTCCATCAATGACTTGATTTCATTGGGCAAATCAAAAAATATTTTCAGTATTTTTCTCTGACTTAGCCACCTTACTTCAGAAAAGTAGAACATGCCCCCATTGTCGGCATCCACACTTTTAAGAAAGTCCTGGAAGTGACAATAATTGAATCCCTTGGACCTTAAGAAACTCATAACTTGATGACTTGCATAAAATTATCAGTTTTTAACACTTGCACACAAAGATTTCCTTGATGTGCAAGGCAGTGATATTTCATTAAATATGAGTCAAATCTTCCATTAATTTAAAAAAATCCCTCTTCTTTACCAACCATCACTCAGGCACAATCAGTAGCTATACCAAATATGTTGACAAAAGTTAAATAAAATCATCTTAATGTAATATTTACTGCTTCCTACAAGTCAAGACTTTCAGTTGTGTCTTTTAATAACACCAAAGAATCCATTTCTGCAGTGACATTATATTTGTTACCAATATCTTTAATAAAAATGGAAAGTTGAGTCATAAGAGTACTTTTATCTATCTCTAAAGCATAAAATTTGAAATCAGTAGCTTTACTCTACAAATCTCTTTTGATAGACTTTCTTCTTCAATTTACTTGGCCATAAGTGGATGAGAAAAATTAATTTTAGAAAACCCCATTTTTCTCTATATCTATATAATACATTTTAAAAGAGTCCATTGGAGCAGCAATATATTTTTAAAATAGTTTGTTGAGATAACAGATTTTTTTCATTTCCATTATTTTATCTTTACAAAACAGTCTTTGATTGAATTTGGCAACACATTTTTGCATATAATGTCTTTTTCATATTTTAACCTTTGAAACTGACATGCTTCCTTTACAAAAAGTCCTCAGCTGTCTACTGTTTAATTGGACACTTTTCCTTCATCTACAATTTTTCTTTTTTTGAGCTCTGTTTAGATGACATTGAAGCAGTGATAGAATAAAAATTAATAAAAATTGTGACAATATCATATGGAAAAGAATTGATAATTCTTGTACCATAGTTTGTAACCATATTTTAAATTATGATTAAAGAGTATTTTATGTTTTTATGAAATAAAACAGCCCAAGAGGAGAATTCAAACCAACTTTACTCATAGAAGACATTATCCTTTACATAGAAAACTCCAAAAGTTCCACCAAAAAGACTCCTAAAACTAATTTAAAAATTCAGGAATGTAGCAGGATACAAAATGAGTAAACGAAAATCAACTGTGTTCCTGTACACTGATAATGAACACAAAAAGAAAGAAATTAGGAAATAATACCACTCACAATTGCTTCAAGAAAAATTAACAATTTAGGAATTAACCTAACCAAAGAAGTAAAGTATTTCTATAATGAAAACTATAATCCATTGGAAAAGGAGATGGAAGAGGAAGACATCAGAATATGAAAGACATCCCCTGTTCCTGGGTGGGCAGAATCAGTATCATCAAAATGGCCATAGTACCAAAGGTAATATAGAGATTTAATGCAATCACAATCAAAACATTAACAGCTTTCCTCATGGAACTAGAAAAATAATCCTAAAATTTATACAGAACCAAAAGAGATCTATAATAGCAAAAGCAATCCTGGGCAACAAAAGCAAAGGAGGAGGCTTCACAATTCTGGATTTCAAATTATATTATAAAACTACAGTGATAAAAATAGTATGGTACTGGCACAAAAACAGACAGTCAGGCAAACCAGTAGAACAGAACAGAGGTAAGCTGGAGGAGAGATAGCCTTTTTAACATGTGGTGCTGGGAAAATTGGTTAACACATGAAGAAAAATGAATCTAGACCCAAATCTCTCACCGTGTATTAAAATCAAAATGGATCAAAGACCTAATTAAACCAGAAACACTTTGTGGAATATAAAATAGGTAAAACTCTTTAAGATCTAGGCATAGGTAAGGTTGTTTTTTTTTTAACAGAAACACAACTGCACAAGAAATAACCTCAAATATCAACAAATTGGATTATATCATTTTAAAAGCTTCTGCAAAGTGAAAAATAAATAAATAATCAATAGAATGAAGAGACAAACTATAGAATGGGAAAAAATTGCCAGCTATTCCTCAGACAGAGGACTAATATCTGGAATATATAAATAATTCAAAAATTAGACCACCCCCAGAAAATAAAAGACCTAATAAAAAATGGACAATTGAATAGACACTTCTCAGAAGAAGTACAAATGACCAACAAATACATGAAAATATATTTAACATGTCTGGCCATTAGAGAAATGAAACACTGAGACTCCATCCTACCACAGAAAGAATGGCTATCTTCAAGAAATCAAATAATGACAAATGCTGACAAGGTTCTGGAGAGAAAGGAACTCTTCTATGTTGTGGGAATAGGAACTAGTACAACTATTATGGAAATCAGTATGAAGATTTCTTAGAAATGAAATTTGACCCAGCAATTCCCTTCATAAGTATCTTTTCAAAGTGGTCAAAGACATCATACTGTAGTGATACATGCTTATCCTTGTTCATAGTAGCACAACTCATAAAGTTAAATCTTAGATGTGGCCTAGATGTTCATCAACAGATAAAAGAAAATGTGGTGTATGTGTACCCAATGGAGTATTATTCAGCCATAAATAATGATAAATTTGTGTCATTTGTAGGAAAATTGATACACTTTGAGGCTATCATTTTAAGTGAAATATATCAAAAACAGAAACATAAATATCATATGGTTTCTCTTATATGAGAAACCCAAAGAGCAAAATGAAAGATAGAAAATATAAAATAGGATGAAAGATCTTTTGCAAATGGGAAAATTATCTAGAGTTGAAGGGAGAGGAGAGAATGCAGAAGTGAAAAGGGTTAAGATGTGTGCTGTTCATGCACCAACTCCACATGATGAACGCAAGCATTACGTAGAGCAAACGTGTACTAATAAACATTAAAAAGGAAACTTACATGTCTTCTTAATAACAATCAATGCCTGTACCTTCACAGGCACAAACACATATATACAAGTTGGCATACTGTTGTCAGTAATGGATGCCTGCTACACACCAAGTTGCACAAGGACACGTAACCTCTGAAACTCGTGGGATTTGTCCAGACTGTGTGGTGCATGCACGCAAAGTGAGGAGTGTGCTACACAGCCCTCAGCTGTCACCTGTGCAGTCTGTGCTCAAGCATCCAGCAACTGAGTCATGAGGAATGTCTCTAAAAATCATATAATAATGTTCAAATTTTACCACCTTGTGGGGCCACCTTATTAGCCATCCAGGCCCACATATGGATATGCTAGACAAAGAATTCATGGGACTGAAGACACAGGACAGAGATTTTATCATGCAATTCAGAGCAGCAATTAAAATCAACTTAAATCTTCTGAATTGTTTATTTCTGTAATTTTCCATTAATATATATGGACCAGAGATGATTACAGGCAACTAAATCTGTGGGTAACTGAAACTATATTAGATGAAGCTGAGGATAAGGGAACTACTGTAATATTAAAGCTCTGAAAACTATGCAGTTGTTAGATATACTCTTTTCTTTTAGGTACTGGTGGTTGAACCCAGGGCCTATGCACTGAGCTACATCCCAGTCCTTTTTAAAAATTTCTTTTTTATTTTGAGATAAGGCCTCACTGAGTCATTAAGTTTTCTAGCCTGAGATCCTCCTCCCTCAGCCTCTCAGAGTGCTGGCATTACAGATGTGTGAGATAGACAGATTGATAGTATATCCACAAGTTAAGAATATTAACATCCCTGTCCTTATTTTGTCCACTTCTCTTATCAATTATACTAAGACAACTGTAACTTTAAGTTCAGGGTGAAATTTCCCAATGTGGTCATAGATTGCTTTACTTCTCCTTACAGTTCTATCATTTTTTAAAATTAATTTTATTGGTACATTTTAAGTGTACACTATAATGGCATTCATCATTGGAGATTTGTACCTTTACATAATCTCTCTTGGTTCTTAATTTTTCCCCATTCCCCTGCCCTCCCTTCAACCCCTCCATCCCTCCCGATTTACAAAGACTTTGTTTCCATTTTTTCATTTTCTCATATTAATTCCATTCCCTTCTTTCCTTTCCTCTACCCCTCCCACTTCTCCTTCCCCTTTGCCCCTTTTCTTCCTATTTCACATTATCTATTATACCTTTCAGTCCTTATTTACACTTTCAGTTTCTCACACTAGAGAAACTATTAAATATTTACACCTGTGTCCTATTTATTTCTATCACTTTTATATTTAAAGTTATCCATTATTTTGGCAAAATGAACCTTTCATCATGATTAACTAATCCTCTTTATGTTGAGTAGTTCTTTGTACCGCAACTAAAAGAAAACATCAGTCTTAATATGACTATATAAGCTCTTTGGTATGTTTGCATCTTTTTCCAACTTTAACTTTAATCTTTGTTTTACGTGTCCGTGTTTTCAAAAACAAATATTTACATTATTTTTTAAATGAAGATCTGTCTTTTAAAGTACTAAAACCAGTTACATATAACCAATTTTTATTTTAGTCTTTCATTTAATTTTGTAGTTTTTAATCTGTCCTCCCTATTTATAGTTTTTTTCTTTCATTATTTTAGATTTTTATTATTTCAATTTTTTTCTCCAGCAATCTCGAATTAAAGGTCCTATTCTCTTACTTCCTTAGAGATAAAGCATTTTCCACTAACTTACAGAAACCTAATGTTATCTTAATACCTTCATCTTACTTCTGAGAAAAGCCTCGAACTTTACCCCTCACTTGGATATTAAAAAAATAAGTCACTTTGACTCTACACATGGCCTTATTGCTTACATGCAATTGTTATCAGGTACTTTAATTATCTAGTTTTAACTAAAAAACATATTGTTTGCTTTTCCATATACGTAGTTGTATTAAGGCATGATTTTATGTTTCAGCACTAGAACTGGTTCAATTATCTAGTTCCCAGTTATTCAAAGTAAGAATCTTAAGAGTACTACTTTTCAGTAGTAGTCATATTTATATTAGTTACAGTTTTAAAACTAAAATTTTAAGTTTAAAAAAATAAAAATTTTAAATAAAGAAGTAAAACATGAGCTATCGCAGAAGCCATGGCACTCTGGCAAAGAGGCTCTTTGATCATCTTGTTATCACACAAACTCTCCCTAAGACTTGACTCTTTCCTCCCACTTTGGATGGTTACAAACAAAGCTAGATATCTAGTATAAGACCTAGAAATGAAATCCAACAAGTCCAATATTTCTCCATCAAAAAAATCCTTACTGAGCTCTGTCAATAAAAAGTATTTGTCCCTAGAGCTAAACAGTGAAGACTAGAAATTGTATCATGCTTCTTTTTCTCATTAATGCTTCACTAAAATAGAGTACTAAATTAATATCTGATGCCAAGAATTCCTAGATTAATCAATTACAAGTGGGTTAATGAGGCTGCAACTTCTGAAATCAGCTATTTTTACGTCTTTCTTACATATTCACTTTTAAATGACAAAATGGTAACTTTATAAATTAATTCTTGTGCCACAAATATTTTTTTTCCAAAGTTGATAGGTAACACTTTTTTTTCAATGCTAAGAACTGAACCCAGGGCCTTCACATGAAGCTACATCCTGGCCCACTATTATTTTTTATTTTGAGACAGGGGCTCGCTAAGGCACTAAGTTGTCCAGGATGGGCTCAAACTTACGATCCCTCATCCTCTCAGAGTGCTGGGATTACAAGCATGCACCACTAGGCCTGACTAGATAGGTTATTCTTACCAATGTTTTAATTAACTTTGCTGGAGAAAATTAGCCACTTAGAAGTGGCTAATTTTTAAATTATTTTAGAGGAAATCTTTCTGGTTTTACGTTCATTTTTACAACTTGAAGTTCAGAATGTATTCCAAAAAGATATATATATATATATATATATATATTTTAGCAAAACATTTATTGATACACTTTAGATATTTAGTTGGTGATATCTTTTGATTTATTATTTCTGCAAGCAAAGAACACTTTAAATTTATAAATTACAGCCAAGAAATGGAATCAGCCTAGATGCCCAGCAACAAATGAATGAATAAAGATAACGCGGTCTATATACCAATGGAGTATTATTCAGACCCAATGAACAATGAAATTGTTATGTGTAAGAAAATGGATGGAACTGGAGATCATGAAGTTAAGCAAAATAAACCAGACTCACACAAATATCTCATTATCCCCTAATATGTGTAATCTAAAAAAAGATGACATGAAAGTAGAAGTGAGACTATCATTAGATGAGAAGGTAATGAGGGAAAGGGTGCAAGAAAAACTAAAGGGGCCCAAATATGGACAAAGTATACTATGCACATTGAAACCCAATATTTTGCAAAATTAATAGGCATTAATAAAATACTTTAAAAAATTCTTAAAAAGTAAAAAATTTACAAATTAAATATTTTCTCAAATTAATATTTTCTGCTTTCAAATCAGTACCATTTTTTGTACTGACTACATCCCCAGCCCTTTTTTCATTTTTTATGTTGAGACAGGCTCTCATTAGCCAGGCTGGCCTTGAATTTGCAATCTTTCTGTATTATAATCCTTTTGATTACAGGTGTGCACCCTGATGCTTGGCTTCAATCTCACTATTTCTGTTACATTTTTTAAAAATCACACTTCTTTAGAAAAATTAGGAAGTTGAGTGATTATTCTCTGTCTTTTCTCTTGATCTTCCTCTTCTATCACTCAATCCTTTGTTCTGTAATAAGGAAATACTCTCCATTTTTATTATATTAGATGAACTGAAAAGACTACTCATTAATCTGCTATACATTTTTAAAAATACAGTATATATAAAAGCACTGTATTTATCATGATCCAAGAGTTTAGGGTCTAAAAACACAACATTTGCTGAAATTTGTTTCAGCAAAGGCACACACACACACACACACACACACACACACACACACAGAGATGATATTGAAGAACCTAAGATATACTTAAATTCACATTTTTCCTCAAGCTCATAGTACTGCTTCTCCATTTGTCAGTCTGGTACGTTGTCTCAATGTCAGGCACTTTCTCTCAGTGTAGTTCAAATATGAACACAATCATCCACGGGCTTCACTGTTATATTTTATAATCCCAGAGGAAGCAGAGACGATTTTCCAAAAATTCTAGCAAAAGTCCCAGGTTGATTCTCATTGTCCTAGTGTCTAAAGGCTGGAGGCAGCCAAACATGAGGGACTTGTAGCAGAGGAGTGTAACAAGGGATTTTTCCCTTCTGAGGAAAGATCCTGACAGAAGGAAAAACAATTCTTTCCTGTGGCTATTTCTGTAACAGTTTCCTTGCATTTCCTAGCTTCTTTTAAATTCATGCAGCCTTCTTCATTCCATCATTTCTTTTTCAATTCATGATACAGTCTTGCCACTTCTTAATATCCATGCTTCTTACAATTTATTGAGTACAGAAATCAGTGCCATCTGAACTTTGTTTACTGCTCTGAATATCTTTTAAAACTTTCTATTTGAAGGCTATGTCCCTAATTTTAAAAATTTACTTAAGCAAAGATATAGAAACAATACGTGAATATCAACTGAAGAACAGATAGATAAAATGTAATACATATACAAAATGGAACATTACTCATCCATTAAGAGAATGAAACCCTGCCATTTGTGTGATATGGATCAGACCAAAGAACATTAGGCCAGAAGAAGCACAGAAAGACAAGTCTCACATACACAGAGAACCTGAAATCCTAGATCTCATAGAAGCTCCAAGTAGAATGGTTGTTCTAGAGGCTGGGGGTGTGGTGGAGAGGAGGAGAGATGGGTGAGAAAAGAGGGTCAATGGATACTAAATTACAGTTAGAAGCAAGAAATTTTCCTTTATTGCACAGGACAGTGATAACTATAGTACACTGAACATTTTAAAAAACTAGAAGGATTTGCATATGTCACTCCACTCTGCTAAATTTACATGTTTATGCCAATCTTACTTGGTACAAAATTTTTCTCCTTCACAAATGCTTTTATAAAGAACAATACATGAGGCTGGAACCCCATCCCGCAGACGCCAGCAGCCCGGGACGGGGCGCAATTCCCCCCACTGGACCACACCACATGGACACCATATGGCACCTGAATCCGCACAGCAGAGGTGCCAGGGGGAACATAAAGGCCATAGTTATGAGTCCCAGAAGATACAGCAGAAGTGAACAACGGAGAGGGCCTGACGCTGCTCAATGAAAATTGAAGCCCACTGGGAAAGTGAAGAAAAACTCCTTAATAAAAGCACACTAGACCATTGTGGTTGGTGGGATCAGCATCTCCCATAGAAACCCGGACTCGCATAGAAGGGACGACAGCTGGAACCTGCAGTAGAACCTTGCAGAGTTTAAATCCTGCAGGAGGTCAGGGACCTCAACTTGGACCTTACAGCCAGAAATCAGCCTGAATCTCAGTAGACTACAGCTGGCTTGCTGAGAATAATAGACTGAGACCTGCACACTGCTGCCCACATTGCCTACCAGGACAGCAGAGACATATCCTGAGGGTGACCTTTTTTTTCATTTGTTCGTATTGTTTCATGTATATACATACACACATATGTATGTATGTATATATTCTTTTTTTCTTTTCTTTTCCTCTCTATCCCTTCTGGCTCTATATTTCTCTTCCTCTTTGTTCCTGTTTCTGTCCCATTCTGAATTGTTTCTCTCTTTCTGTCCTCTCCAGTGTCACTTTTATAGGAATGTGAATACAATTTCTAGCTTCTCTACTGTTGTCAGTTTGTTCTGTACTTGTCTCTGTTCTTTTGCTCTGTCTTTTCCTCCTGTCTTCAACAGATCCCCACAATTTGCATGATCTTCCTGTGTCCTCTAGCCTCACCTCTAACCTATCCCTCTCTATCTCTCTAGCCCTCCTTCCCAACCCCTGTATCCCGAAGGATAAATCTGCCATATTGAAGGGTTTACTTACTACAGATATATTATGAGATGACCCTAAATTTTGATCCAGCTCACGTGGTTAAAGGTGACAGATTAACTGCTACTACAAATTGTTGTTTCCTAAGCTGTATTTGATGCTGATTGTGTCAATTGGGCTAACTTGTTGTGATTGACCTAATCAGTTGTCCTCCCTGGTATACTGAAAATGAGACTGCCTAAGAGTCATTAGAGACTCAAAGCCTAAAAACTCCACCTATACCTGGAAGATATCTCTGAGAGCCAATCACTCCATAGGGGCTCTAAACACCAGTAATAAAGATACTCAAAATAAGAAATACTGGAGTAACAGCCCAGGAATTAAAGAAAATAACAGCACCAACAACAGAATTACAAATGAGAAGACACCTTAGCAGGACACAAACACAGACTTCCAGCTCACCAAAGGCAAATTCTGGGGGAAACAAGGTGGAAAAATACAATCAACCACTTGGACACCCTGAACTGATAGCACAGAAAGTAACAAAACAGATGAATGAGGCTCTAAAAAAATTCAAAACAGAAATAATTTCCCAGATAACTACAGAGATAGTGACCAGATTGAAAAACATTAGAGGCTCTCAAACAGAAACAGATTAAAAAATAGATGAGCTCAGAAATATGCTGGAAGCCATGAATGCCCAGCATAAGAAAGAAATGGAAACCATGATTGCCCAACATAGGAAAGAAATGGAATCCATGAAACACATTCAAACAGATATCTAGGAGATTAAAAACTCCATTGAAAGTATTCACAGCAGATTGAGTGAATGTGAAGATAGAATATCAGATATAGAAGACAGGATTCCGGTTAGTGACCATGAAAACAGAGATTTCTTAAAGATAATAAGGGACCATGAAAATCTATCCAGCAGCTGCTAGAGGATGCAAAGAAGAATAACATAAGACTGACGGGAGTCCACAAAAAAAGAGGAGAAAATAAAAATGACATAAAAAAACTGTTCACAGAAATAATAGTAGAAAACTTCCCAGAGAGAGGTAGAGAACTGGACATACGGAAAAGTGAGGCATATAGAGCTCCAACTAGCCATGAACCAAAAAAAGCTACACCTAGACATATAATAGTCAAGATTGCAGATACCCATCAGAAGCACAAAATCCCACAAGCAGTTAGAGAAAAGAAACAAATCACCTACAAAGGAAAGCCCATCAGAATCACAGCAGACTTCTCAACACAGACCCTCAAGTCAAGGAGAGCCTGGAGTGAAGTATTTCAAGCCCTAAAAGAACATAACTTCCAACCTACACTGTTGTATCCTGCAAAATTATCTTTCAAAATCAATGGGGGAAATTAGATACTTCCACAACAAAGAACACCTGAGAAATCTCATGAACACCAAACCAGCACTCCAAACAACTGTAAACAATATCTTAGAAAAAGACAATGAAGGTCAAAACTCCATGAGGCCCAACAGAGCAAAGCTACCAGGCAAGGCAAGACTAAAGGGAAGGGGAGAAAAATAAGAAATAAAGCAGCCTACAACAGTAAAACATCATGACAAGGATGAGTCAATATTTATCGATTATAACCATCAATGTTAATGATATTAATTCACAAATCAAAAGAAATAGACTGGCAGAATGGTTTAAAAAGCAAAATCCAACAATATGCTGTACACAAGAAACACACTTAATTCAAAAAGACTTTCATAGACTGAAAGAAAAAGGATGGAAAACAGTACCTTTGCCACAGGAACCCAGAAAAAAGCAGGAGTAGCAATCTTATTTGCAGACAAAATAGATTTCAAACAAAAACTAATTAAGAGAGACAAAGATGGTCACTACATCCTTGTGAAGGGGACACTCCAAGAGGAAGAGATGACAATCGTAAATATATATGCACCAAATACTAATGCCCCCAACTATATAAAATAAATATTAATGGGCATGAAAAACCAAATAAGCACTAATACAATTGTAGTGGGGGACCTCAATACTCCACTATCACAAATAGACAGATCATCGAGACAAAAAATTAACAAAATGAAATTCTAGAACTGAACCAAGCTATTGAACAAATGGACTTAATAGATGTTTACAGTGTTCCACCTCTCAAAAATCAGAATACACATTCTTTTAGGCTACACACGGGTCATTCTCCAAAATAGACCACATGCTCACTCATAGGGCATGTTTAAGTAAATGCAAAAGAACTGAAGTTACCCCTTGTATATTATCAGACCATACAGCAATAAAATTGGATATCAATAACATAAGAAACTGCAAAACACTCACAAACACATGGAAATTGAGTAACACTCTCCTGAACAACCAATCGGTCACAGAGGATATTTAAGAAGAAATTAGACGGTTTCTACAAGTAAATGATAATGCCAGTACAACATACAGGAATCTATGGAACACAATGAAAGCAGTTCTACCAGGGAAATTCATAGCAGTGAATGTCCATATTAGGAAAACAGAGAGAACGCAGTTAAATAACCTAATGCAGAACCTCAAGCTCCTAGACAAAGAAGAATATAACAAACCCAAAGCTCATACAAGAAAGGAAATTATAAAGATCAGAGCAGAAATCAATGTAATGAAGACTAAGAGAACGATACCAAAAAAATGAACAAATTGAAGAGTTGGTTTTTCAAAAGAATAAATAAAATTGATAAACCCTTAGCCAACCTTATCAAAAAAAGGAAAGAAAAGGCACAAATCCATGCAATGAAGAATGAAAAAGGTGAAGTCAGAACAGATCCAGCAGAAATCCAGAGGATCATCAATGCTTACTTTGAGAACCTGTACTCTAATAAAATGGAAAACACAGAATGGACAGATTCTTAGATACATACAAACTGCCGAAGTTAAATGAAGAAGATATAGAAATTCTAAACACCCCAATTACAATGAGTGAAATTGAAAATGTAATAAAAAATTTACCAACAAA
>NW_004624780.1:4017847-4046585 GCF_000247695.1 Heterocephalus glaber
CTGAGATTCCACTTCACTCCAGAAAGAATGGCTGCTATCGTGAAATCAACCACTAACAAATGTTGGCAGGGTTGTGAGGAACTCTGCTCCACTGTTGGTGGGAGTGCAGACTGGTGCAACCACTGTGGAAATCCGTATGGAGATGCCTCAAAGAATTAGGACTAGAGGTCCCATTTGACCCAGCTATTCCTCTGCTGGGTATCTTCCCAAGAGAATTAAAAGAATCATACCACAGCAATATATGTGCACCCATGTTTATAGCAGCACAGATTGTAATAGTGAAAGGTTGGAAACAGCCCAAGTACCCATCAACTGGAAACTGGATAAAGAAGATGTGTTTTTTTTATAAATGGCCTACTACTCAGCCATAAAGAACGAGAAACTAGAAACATTTATAGCTAAATGGATGCATACTGAGGCCATATTCTTAAGTGAAATAAATAGGACATACATGTATAAATGCCGAATAGTTTCTCTGGTGTGAGAAACTGAAAGTGTAAATAAGGAGTAAAATGAATAAGTGATAATGTGAAATAGGAAGAAAAGTTCCAAAGGCATAGGGGAAATGGGATAGGGTAAAGAAAAGAAGGGAAAGGAAAAATCATGAGAAAAGGAAAAAATGGAAACAAAGTCTATGTAAATAGGAAAGGGTGGAGGGGGTGAAGGGAGGACAGGTAATGCAGAAAAAATAAGAACTAAGATACATCATGTACAGGTACAAGTACCCAATGATAAATGTAAATGTATCGTATACCTAAAATCTACCGATAAAAGAATGTAAGGGGAAAAAAAAGAACAATACATGAAGTTATACAAGGTCTAACTGAAGAATTTATATATCCATACCTGCTCATCCTATTACTGACATTTTAAATTTATATATAATTTAATCAATGCTCAATCCTTGGACATGAATATAACCTTTATAAAATATTCACTGTATTAGCTTCAATTAATACAAAGAGAAAAGTAGAAATTGAGTTTTTTAATTTATACTGAAATACTTTAGGTAAATTTTAGAAAGTCATAAGAATGTCACAAAAGTACAAAAATAAAGTGAGTCATGATAAAAAGTGAAATGCTGCAAGAAAGAAAAGGTAATATATGTTTTCAAGAAAATTGTTTGATTAATAAAAGATTAAGGCATTCTTAAGGAAAGGATATTTCTTACGACTGCACTATAGATTAGTACCCTTACATTTAAAATATATAGAAGCAACAACTGCTTTGTAAGTAGTAATAAAACATACAGAACTCGCTTTTTCATTTATAAAAATGGTATAGTCCATTGGCTGTTTTTCTATATTTCTATTATTTTTCTTAAAAGGTCCAAGTTCATTGGTTCCATTCCCTAACTTATAAAGTATATGCTGAAATTCAACTGTAGATTCCAGAGGCTCAATTCCATAACAAACATTTTCAAACTGCAGTATCCCCCTATAAAATCCAAAATAAAGTCTGAAGTGCTTTTAATGAAAATGTAAAAATACAAATGTTATGAAACTGACAAAATACAAAAGAAAAATACATAGAATGCTTTGCATACAGCACTTTGTTCCAAGCTCTGTCTGAAGCTTACTCTGAAGAGACAAATCACTTCCTTAATTCACAAGACCAAAATTTTTACAGTTACAAAAACAACACCTAATCAATTACTTAACCAAGTGCTAGGAGCACAGCATTATACTGATTTCCCTGATTTTCTACTCAGTGTCTGATTAAAGCACTAATAAGTGGAAATTTTGATGAATTTTTCTCTGATTAGCAATACTTTAAAAAAATACTATACCACCTTTATAAAATATATGGTACAGTTTTATTTATAAAAATAAAATTTAGCAGCAACTATGAAATAAAATTTATTGATTTGGTATAAGTACATGTCTGAATAAGAAATCAACATCAAGATTCTAAAGTTATAGTAAATTGTGTAATTACCTCTCTGTGAATACAAGCAACATTTGTGTCACTACTATATAAAAAACAACTTTCAGGTCTAAATTTAGGATTAAGAAACAATGAAAAACATTTGTTTGTGAAAGCAAGGGTCTCTGTAAAACAAGGCAGAGAACTGCCTGACAGACAAGAGACCTCCCTAAGCAGAGAAGAGGAAAAGTTCAATAATTCTGGAAAAGTTCAAGACAGTGATATTATTTGGAAAAATATGATATTAATAAGTGCTTGTTTACATATAACTTTCTTCTTCATTTTGAAGATGATTTCCCTGAGAAAACATAAGGCTGGTTTAATCTTTATTTATTTTGATATCTCCTAACACTGAGATTTAGGGTAGATATAATAAATACTCTATCTGCTGAAAAAATAAGTCATCCTAAACTTAGCTCGCCAATGTACTGTAGTTGTTATGTCAGGAGACAAGAAAAAATTAGAGGCAGAGCAAGGAGACTAGGGAATCCAAACCTTCAGGGAACTTGGAAATGTCTCTGGTCAGTGAGGGAAGGGAGAAGAAATAAGAGCAGTGGGAAGGAGACCAGCACAGGATGTGACTGAAGAATCTTCTTTGGAAATAGAAAACTTACTCTAGCTCTGCATTTAACAAAAATAGATTGAATTCAGAGCAACCAAAATCATAACCATACTATTCTGTAATCAACAACAGAAAATAAATAACCTCAGTCCAGAGCAGATGCTGAGTGTGGCAAAAGAACTTGGATGTCCTTGGATATATCCTTGATAGTAACACTGAGGCTAGGAAGGAAAAAAAAAGTAAATCGGTTACTTAGGAACTGGCAAATTCTCTAATGGTTTCCTACCTCCATACCGGACAGAACCTTCTCAATACTGTTCACAGGTGACACAATTTACAACAGTACATATAAAGTGACATGCAAAAAGTCTCCACATTGTTGCCCCTTGCACTCTGTTAAATACCTTAGTTAGATTATGATTTGAGAGTACTGTCTTGTAGCCTTATTCTAAAGTGTTATCTTGGTTTTAGGTAAGATTTATTACCAAAACATAAATCTAATTCATCAAATGAAAAATAAAGATTGTATATCTGGATTTCTTTAAAATCAAAATATGCTGTTTCAAATAGACAAAAACATTATAGCATGGGAAGACTGAAAGGCTAGATATGCTATGTGAACACAATCCAAAAGGATGAGTGACTGGCAAGCTGTACTAAAACAGGAAATGTAGGTGTTAAGGCAAGAAGCATTACTAGAGGTAAGGAGGGACATTTCGTAATGACAGGAGCTTCAATTCACCATAAAGATACAAATACTCAAAATTTGTATTCATTTGTATTAAATGACATAGCATCAAATAATATGTAGCCAAAAGGGAATGTACAGTAAAAACAGAAAATTTAGACTCACATTAAAAATTTTAAACATTATTTTCTCAGTAGCTGATAAACACTCAATATCTGCAGGTTTGAATCACATGGTTCTGAACAACTAAATAATATATATCAAACACAATATCTGAAAACAATAGAAAATACTAAAAACACATGGAGCATCTTAAAAAATGAAATGATATACTAGGTCATAAAGCTGTCATCAACAGACCTCAAAGTACTGAGTCTCATCATACTGATCATACAGTCTCATCTCTGACCACAGTATCATCAAGCTACTGGTATACAGAACAGAAAACTGGCAGAGGAAAAAATACCTACATACTTTCCAAGAGTCAGTGGTGCCATTAATTTTGGAATAAGTAAATGTAAGATTTCTTATTAACACAGTGCTTGATCATGAAAGTAAGGGAGGGAAGAAGGAGCAAGGAAGAGAAATGATGGTCCTGTCCATTATAGTGAAGTAAGATGATGTTCAACCCAATCTTTCAACACACTTTTATTATATGTGAAATATGTGCCAGGTATATCCCCAGCCACTAGGACAATATCAGTGAATAAAACAGCAAAAAGCCATGCTTTCATGAAAATTATATTCACCGAGAGAGACAGAAAACAATACGGCACATCATACTGATAAATCCCACAGAGAAAAGGCAAACAGGCAAAGGAAATATAGAGAATCCCAAGGGTAAGACTGTAATTTAAAGTGGTGCTTAGTTAATGCTGTAATTTTGAGCAAATTTCTGAGAAACTGAGGAAGGAAAGCATGGGTATCTTGGAATAGAAAAGCTTTTGTATCCTGAGAAATAGAAAAGACAAAGTTGTTGAAAAGAAAAAAGATGGATAACCTGTTAGAAGAACAACAAGGAGACCAGGGTGGCTGGAACAAAGTGAGAAAAGTAGAGAGTAAGAGGAAACAAGGTGGAGGGGTGAAAGAGAACTCAACTGTGTGAGGCACCGGAAGCTCTGATACAGCTGAAGAACGCACTTTATAAGGAATGGGAAGCCATCACCACAGAGAGTTCTGAACAGAGAATTCACATGATCTGATGACCAGTTTTAACAGGATCGATCTGGTTGTCATGTTAAGAACTGACTGAGGAAATGGAAGGTGTAGAAGCAGAGAGGCTATTCAAGAAGTTATTGCAATGATCCAAACTAGATAATGTGTTTTCTTTGGATCATATCACTAGCTAGAGACAAAGGAAGATGAATTTGGTGTTTGTAGTTTTAAGGACAGGTTCAACAGGATTTACTGATGGATTAGCTGGGTGAGCAATAAAAAAGTTTTTGATCTATTATTTGTGTCCAGTTATAAGAAAAAGAAACTTAAAGTGGTCCATTTTCAAGAAAAAGCAGTTAACACTGAGTGGAAAATTACTGGCAGTTAAAATTGTCTAACAGCCTGACAAAATTCACGTATCTAGAATGTCCTTAGTAAATGGGACCTTGGGAAAGAAATAAACTAGTAAAAAAGTCTTTGTTTAAAAATGTAGACATGAGTAGGAAAGAAAGAAGGCATAGAATAGTCCATTTTCATGATAAGATAGCTAAGGCTAAGTAGAAACATACTAATCAAAAGTTGCATGAAATATTTGAACAGGACTATCTGTTTCTCAGAAAGTTCAGGAATAAAGAACAGGAAGAGCTGGGGATTTAGCTCAGTGGCACTACACCTGCCTGGCAAGCGCAAGGTCCTGAGTTCCATCCCTGGGGCAAAAAAAAAAAGAACAGGGAGTATTAGGAAGAAAGCCAAACTCAAATAGGGAGGTGGACCAGGGAACTGCCTTATAAAAAGTGAAAGAATACTTAGGCAGCATCCAAGAAGATTGTACTCCCAGAGTACTCAGCCAATGAGGAACTGTGAGAAGGGACCTGATGCTGGTGGATAAAATGGTTGTTGTAACTGTTCTAGGTGTGCCTGCTCTGGGGATACCCAGCCTTGCAAGACTGACACAAGCCTCACTTTTGCTTTGAGTCTGGGCAAGTGAATGCATTTCTCACATTTGTGTTTGCTTATCTTACTTAATTTACATTCACTTATTCAACAAAATATAAATGAATAAGTAAATAGTGTCTGTGTTCTGGGCCATTTTGAAAGATGCCAAGTCAATATAATTTGTCTTTAGTTTATGAAGACTTTAGGAATTTCTAACAGCTAAACATCTTAAAAACTGAGAGATTTCTGTTTTAGGAAAGCAGTTGTTCAAAGGAAAAAAACCTTTTTTATATTTTATAAAACAGAATTTAAGTCTTACCTGAATATCTGAAGAATAGGAACTTACAGATCCTTGATTATACAAATAAACCATGAAATTCTCTCCTAAAAAATATCTAAATATAAAAAATAGTGAGACATTCTAAAGTTATTCTTTTTCTAAACATGCAAAACAGTATCCATAAGCTGATGCCCTTAGGACAAATCTGTTCTACTGTTTCCATAAATAAAATGTTTTCGGAAAACAGAAACATCCATTCACTTTTATACTGTCTGTAGCTGTATTCATGATACAACAGCAGAAGAAAGTAGTTTAACCGAAATCATATGGCCCGCAATGACTAAAATATTGTCTCACTGGTCCTTTAGAGAAAGTGTGTCAACCTTTGGAAAGTATTTTCTTCTGATATATATTTACATTTTATTCAAAGTAATACACATTACCCAAAACAATTTTCCCAATTTAATGAATTAAAACAATAAGGGACTGCAAGAAGACAAAAAATGCATTTTAAAATTTACAAATATATGAATTGGATGTAGGATTATGAGAGTTTTCTGTTCTTTCTAGATCTCTCTATTGTGAATATAATTACTTTCATAAAGAAGTGGAAGTGAACTGTGTGAAATTATTATTTTTAGCATAGATGCTAAAATTTCAAGTCTAAGGTAAGCCTTCTCTGGTTATCATTTCCTGTATTTATTATGCTATTTTAATCATTCTTCCTAATATCATGTTTACTCCAACCCAATGTTTCTTAAGTAGACTACTCAGATTAGCTTCTGTTTGGAAGCCTCCACAAAACCTGGACTCACAAAGTTTACTAACGATCTCCTAGTTCTCAAGTCCAAAAGGCATTCCAAAGTCAAGCAAAACTATTCAAAATCACTTCACACATTGCTACATTTTCCCTGTACACTATCTCTTCTTTGGCTTTAACCATTTAACATTTTACCCTGAGCATCACTCGGGCAGTGCATTTGTACTTCCTATCCCGAGTGTTGCCAGGGTAGGTGTCATTTCAATCAGTCAATACTTGTATTGAATAAATTTGACAACATTGTCATTTTTATATTTCCTCTTAGATTAATTTATAGAAATTTATAAATATATGCAATTTTTGGTCATCTTATATTTAAACAATTTGTAAGTGGTTGTTATGGCTTGTGTCTACAAGTCCTCCCAAAGCCTCATGTACTCATAGGTGGGGCTTTTTCAGAGGTGGCTGAATCTAGAGTAATTTTGATTCATGGTGCAATGCTAGGATTAAGGGGGGGGTGATTACAAAATCAGTCCACTGATTGGCTTGGCACTGCTCTAATCCCAACAGCCTGCATACAATATAAAGGACAGAGTCTTGTCTTGCCCCCTTGCTTGCTTTGCAACCTTCTACCCACCATGGACTGTTACTCCTCTGCAAAGCTCCACAGCTATGCCAGCCAACCTTGGAACCAGCCTGTTATGGACTGAAACCTCTACAAACTGTGAGCTAAATAAATCTTTCCCCCTTTACTTCAGGTATTGGGTATTTTGTCTCAGCAAAGAGAAAAGTAACTAACACAGTAGTTAAAGACATGGTATCTTTTATGTCTTTTGGTCTAATTATATATGTCCCTTCATCTAGATTTTTCCTTTGTCCCTTACAGGTACCCATGGAATTCAATTCTACTTTGTTTTTAGTTCTCATCCTTAAATTTCACTCCTCTCTCTGCAGGTATATTTTTTCACTTTTGTGATTGTATTTAATATATATGTGTGTGTGTGTGTGTGTGGTTGTGTGTGTATGGGGGGGCTTTGTTTACTAGAGCTTTGTAGTATATTTTGAAATTTAGTAGTGTGAAGTCCCCAGCATTGCTCATTTTACTCAAGACTGCTTTTGTTATTTGGAGTCTTTTGTAGTGTCACATAAATATTAAGATTTTTTATTTCTGTGAAAAAATATCATTGGAATTTTGTTATTGTACAAAGGATTACTTTGATTTTCTTTTAGATAGTTCCTTCCTTATCACTATACAAATATGTACTTTTTTTTTTACTTTACTACAAATTATTGAATTTATTTATCTGTCTTAACAGTTTTTTGATGAACTCTTTAAGGTTCTCTATATATTAAGGTTGTGTAGTTTACAAACCAGGACAATTTAACTTCTTCCTTTCCAATCCAAATTTTTAAAAATCTTTTGCCTAACTGCTCTATCTAGGACATCGAATACTGGCTTGAAGAAATATTATAAGAGTGGGTATCTTATCTTGTTCCTGATCTTTGGGGATCTTGAGGGAAAGTCTAACTTTTCACCATTGATTATGCTGTTAGCTGTGGTTTTTGTCATATATGGTCTTTATTGGATTGAGATATATTTCTTCTATACTTTACGTATTGAGAGATTTTAATCATAAAGTATGTTGAAACCCACAGCTCTCTTCTATATTCTAAACCAAATTAATTTTCAACTATTTCCCCTGAGATGTCCCACAAGCAATTCGTATATAGCTCCTCCAGCACTGAGCCCACATTTGCCCTATTCCAGTCTATTTCCTCATTTCAGTCTGTTCACCTTCTCCTTATTCTCTGACTATAGAGGTCTGTCAACTCATCCTGCAAACTAAGTACCATAGAGATCAGTCTCTAGGAGTTGAGTCCCCAATTTTTTCAGTTCCCAATCTCAATTCACAAAAGACTATATGACAAATAAGGACCAAAAATTTAAGTCACATGACAGTTCATCCAAAACATAAAATCAGTTCATCCAAAACAAAAAAATTTTAATAGCAATTATATTTAGATTTCCACATTCCATTTTTACTATAAGAAAGCAATTTAACAGACATAAAATGAAATCCAAACTAAAGAATAAAACTTACCTTGGCTTTAGGTGCACAGTATATGGTTTCTCATTTATTGGAATAATATAGGATATCTGGTCCTAGAGAATCAAGAACAACTAAGAGTGAAGGTGAATTTACAATAAGAAACAAAATAACAATTACGTATCAATTAATACCTGCAAACAATGCTAAAAATGCCTTTATTAAATTGGCTCAGACTACACGTAGTTTAAAATATGCAATGAAATGTCAAGAACTTTTAATATTTATTATGTAACCCATGCTTATAATTTCCACAAAAAATACACTAACCTGAGGATTTACATAGAATTATGTAATTACATGTAAATTAATTGTAAACTCTTGTGTAAGAAGAGACTTTGTGCTGTGCTTTATTGTCTGTTCACGTCATAGTTGGGATAATGAAGTACTCTACACCGGTAAAGCCTCCTCTACCAAGCACAAAAATTATTTAACCATTTTTTAAAAATTTGTTCTCATTGGTAATGCCTATTTCCCATCTTTTTAAATTGAAGATTCTTGAACATTGATGTTGTCCTTTTTTTTTTGGTACCCGGGATTGAACTTGGTTCGTTGCACTGGCGAGGCAGGCGGCAGAACCACTGAGCTAAATCCCCGGCCCTTGATGTTGTCTTTGACTCCACCATTACTATTTTCGAGTTAGAACTCTGGTAGTAATAGGGTAGAATATCTGTAAGTCAGTGAACCTGAGTGACAAGATTTTATTCACCAAAAAAGAACCTGTGGAAAGCAAGAGTTAGACTATCTGTGGAAAGAAAACATAGTTAAAGCACATAAAATTTTGAAAAAGACATAAATAGCAAGATACAGATGAAGGTAAATGATCCTGGATCTATGAAAATAAGAAGCAACTAAGGTACTATTCAAACTAAAGGATAAGACAGGCTGCTCAAAAGTCAGCAAATAGTAAAAAATCAAACCAACAAGTTTGTATCATTAGTGCTAAGTTGATTTTATATTAACAATTCACCTCTATAATAATCTTCCCTAATCTCATTAGCTCAGTCTAATCATAAGAAAATACCAGGCAAAGCCAAAGTGAAGAGATTTCTAAAAAAATACCTGACCAAAGTACTTCAAAACAGTTAAGATCATGGAAAAACAAGGAAAGACAAAGAAACAGAACAGAGATTGGGAGACATGCAAAGTGATACCCTTGATTGGATCCTGGAACAGAAAAAGAGCATCAGTGAAAAACTGGTTAAATCCAAATAAAGGACTTTATTATACTGTACCAATGTTAATTTCTTAGTTTTAACAAACATAATATACATACATAGTTATAAAAGTTTTAACATCATAGGAAACTGAGTGAATTGCACATGGTAAATTATCTGTAAATCTAAATTTATTCCAAACATTAAAAAATTTACTTTTAGAACCAGAGAAATAAATTGAGGAAAAAGGAAAAAAAATCATATGGTAGGTGAAAGGTGGAAATACCAAAGGGAAGATCCCAGCACTGAAGTAGCAGAGGAACCTAGCTTTCAAAGTCATAATGCTGTAACAGTTCCTTGTACAGTTTCAGCTGAATGTAATAAACATGACTGCTATAGCATCTTTATTCTATTTAAACTGAACTTGATGTGTAAATATTTACCATAAGTTCTTGGATGAATATTTTCTCAAGGCAAAAACTTAGTAATTATTAAGTGTACCAATTATTGCTTCCTTTAACTCTACTTTTACCATAGGACTCAGCATGAAATACCTTTCTTTGCAGACCACACAGACAAATTTGGTGAAATTCCTAAAGAAAGTGAAAGGCCTGATGAAATAAGGTCAACAGGCAATGTACTAAGCATACTGTTAATGTGCTGCTGCTGTTGTCATCATCACACTGGGGATTGAATCCAGGGTCCTTGAATCCAGCCAGTGTCTTTGCCCTGAGCTCCAGTCATTTTTTGTTTTGTTTTGTTTTGTCTTTTGAGAGAGGGTACTTCTTATGAAGTCGTTGCATTGCCCAGCTGCCCAGACTGGGCTAACCTTGTAGTGTTCCTGTCTCAGCCTCCAAGAGTGCTGGGATCACAGGCATGCATGACCAGGTTTTGGCTGTATCTAAATTTTTAAACACCAGGTAAACTATCTACTTTAGATGATTAAGAAAAACCACATGTACTCTCTCTTGTACAGAACCACTGATTACATAGAAGTGGAGAGTAGAATGGTAGTCAGGAGAGGTAAGAGAGGTAGGGAACAGTGCTGACAGAGGGCTGTTAAGTAAAGAATGCAAAAATGAAGTTACATGGGAGAAATAAGTCCTAAGGTCCTGCAGCAGAGTTAGACGACTACAGTTTATAACAATATATACAGAGTCTGCCAAAATATGTATACACACTTCAGGAAAAGAAAAAAACTTTTTTAGTATATGTGCTGCCGAAGCGAGCATGAAAAAAACTTGTATAAATATTTTAATACTAAATTTATTGAGACATCATGAGATTCATACAAGTTACCTTTGGCCTCAACAACTACAAGGGGTGCTTAAAGTGGTGGCCATTAGCTTCCAGACATTTATTAATAGGGCAAACCGCTGCTTGGGTAACCTGGTCATTGAGATTGTTGCACATGCATTTTCAATTTCTTCTCTAAGAGCCAGCAGTGTAGCAGGTTTTCAGTGATATGTGACATCCTCTAGGGTCCCCCGTACGAGGGTAACACCATCTGTTGAAAAAAATATCATACTATTTTTCTTTTCCTGAAGTGTGCATACATTTTTGGGGGCAGACTGAATTTTATAAAGAATTAGTACTGCTCTGCCCTGCAGCTCAATGGAAGGACTCTGCTTTTATCCTGGGTGGCAGCCTTTCCCCTAAGGTACTGAACAATGACATCTAATCCACCAAAACCAAGTTGGCAGCCCCACATAAAGAAATGAAGGAGAAACCAGCTTTGGCCCCTGGGCCTGTTAGGAGTAGAAGCCCTGTTGATCTCTAAATTGTTTTCAAGGTTGCTGTTCTTTCTTTAAGGAAGGATAACACATGTTCAAAAATCACAGGGCTCTACCTTCCTGCTGCATAGAATCCCATAACTCCAACAGTTGACCATCATTCTATCCCACTTTCTATGTTCCCTTTAGTCCCAGGTGGCAGTACATCTTCTGCTATATGCTCATCTCCATTCTTGCTTCACCTTAGACGACTAAGTCCTGGATAATCTCTTTATAGAGTTACTGAGCGCCACACCTCTGCTCTTCTCTCGAGAATACACTTTCTCGTCTTTTGAAATATGGATAGGCTCCAAATTTTCCAAATCTCCAAGAACTCATTCCTTTTTGCTTAACATTTCCTTCTATTTATCTCTCTCCTGTCATATAACCACAGCATTATGGAAAAATATAGGCCACATCTTCATCACTTTGCTGAGAAATCTCTGCTAAATACCTAAGGCTGTCCCTCACAATTTCTATCTTCCACAAAATAACCACAACACAATTCAGCTAATTGCTCTGCCACTTAATAACAGAAATTCTTTCTACCCATTTAAAAAAATATTTCACATTTCCATCTGTGAAATCATCAGATGCACCTCTACCAGGATTCTGTCATGTCCATTCTCTGAAGCTACAGAAGCTCTCTCTGTAATGCTTCTCTTCTCTTTCTGAACCTTCATCACAGTTGTGTTTAACATCTTTGTTTCCCCCAAGACAATCTAGGATTCTTTCCTAAGATGAATCTCAAAACATTTTCAATCTCTATCCCCACGATCTATAGTAACTACCACATTTTTAGTATTTCTTGTAACTGCATCACACTTCATAGTCCAAAATCTGTACTAGATTTTTCAGGCTGCCATACAAAATACCACTGACTAGGAGGGTTAAATAATTTTCTAGAGTTCTGTAGGCTGGATCAAAATCAAGTTAACAGGAGAACTGGTTCCTAGTGGGCCTCTCTTCCCAGCTTACAGATAGCAGCCTTCTTGGTATACTCTCACGTGACTTTTTCCTTGTATACATGCACCAAAACCAAAACCAAGATCCATAAAAGACACAGCAAAATGTCATCAAAATTGAAAATGAGTTTCAAACACTTTGAGAAAATGAAAAGGCAAGATATAAATTCAGGAAAAATAATTACAAATTGTACAACTGGTAAAAGCCTTATATCCAGAATACAAAATGACTTTCTAGAATTCAAATATAAATAAATAATTCAATTTAAAAGTAGATGAATGATTTGAATACATACTTGAGAGAAACCTCTGTGGTGTAACTGAAATATATTTGGTGACTATTTAAATTAAAATAATTTATTATAGTAAAAGACACATTGCTAGGCCCCCCCATAGCCCCCCTTGTTTCAAACTCACTTATCCCATTGTTCTTGCTTCTTTCTGAAGCAGTTCTGGGAGTGCACTTTCATAATTGTCTTTCAGGCATGATCTAAAAAATGAAAGCTTTTCCATCCAGTGGAAAGACAGGCTCATAAAAACACTACAGTGTGTCCTTATCCACCTTTATTTGCCTGTTCTCAAGGTTAAAATGACCATGAAAGGTAAATGTTCTGAATAGATTCAGAATTTTGAGGCAGTCACAACTGTGCAATTAAATACACTCGCCAAAAAGGACTTTCAGAATTGCTTCAGAAAGTGACAGGAATGATGAGATAAGTGTATTCAATGGGTGGGGGGAGGCTTGAAGAGGGTTAAGGGCAATGTGTATTTTACTTTAATACATTTTTGAAGATTTAAAAATTCATCATCTTTTCAGGTCATGCTTTATATAAATCAAAGGATCATGAAAAATGCCCAACACCATTCTTTACTGAAGAAAGGAACCTTAAAGCCACAGTTTCATATTAGTACACTTCCATTATAATAGATTTAATCCAGAAGACAGACATCGAATGTGAAAAAACTGGAACACTATGTATATATTGCTGATGTACAATGCAGAGTGTACAGCCACTGTGGAAAACAATGTGGCAGCTTCTAGAAATGTGTAACATTAACTTCATTAATTTCACTCCTAAGAATCTACCCAAGAGAGAGGAAAATATATAACCACATGTGAATGTTCATAAAATAATTATTCAAAATAACTAATGCGTAAAAAAATCCAAATGCTCATCAACTGGTGACCACAGAAATATTTATTAACATATAAACATCAATAACCTGATAAATGCTACAAAATAATGAATATAATTAAAATAAGTTTAATACAAAGGCCTATACATTATGTTTCTATTTGCAGAAAATGTTACTCAAAAATCTCACAAATTTATAAAGACATAAACAGAGGACTGGTTGCCAATAGCTAGGGATGAAAGGAAAGATAAAGTACAACTGGACATGAAGGAACTTTTTGGAGTGAAGAAAATATTCTACAACTGCATCGTAGTAATGTTTGCACAACTCTTTTATATGCTAGTCATTGAACTGTCCATTTATGAAGGATGAATTCTGTAGTATGCAAATTATACCTCCATAAAACTTAAAATCAATGAATTATCAAAAGATCGGCTACTTATAAGTCTGGCTCACTCATGCACATAGTAACACCAAAGAAAATCTATAAAATAAATCAGCAAATAAAATATTTATCTCCCTAATAAAAACAGGAAAATACAAGGTTTCTTCTTGTATAAGATCTCGTAGGCACAGGAATGAAGGAAAAACTAGGTTTTAGAAGATATTCTTAGTCACTTTAGAGAGCAGTATTCTCATCTGGCTCCCCTCACATATCAGGAAAGACAGTTAATTCTTCTACATTATTCTCTATATTTAAACTTTTGAGGGCCGGGGATTTAGCTCAGTGGTTTCGCCGCCTGTAGCACAAGCGCAAGGACCCAAGTTTGATCCCCGGTACCAAAAAAAGACTTTTGAAAGTATTTTACCATGAAGAAATGACAAATGTGAAAGACATCAGATCATCCTATTTTATATATTTGTTCTTACCACTGAACCTTTAAATTCCTTATCAGTAATAACACTATATATTTACATGCATACTGTGATCAGATTGATATACTTTATAAGTATATAACAAAAATAAGAAATTTTATGTAATAATTTAGGTTATAAAAAATTTCTTAGGTATCTTACTTCTGAATTATCACTTGTATTTCCTTCGAGTTTCTCTGGGAGTATTATTTGCAGAAATGAATTTTGAGAACCTAAATAATGTAAAAAAAACAGTTAGTAATCGTGCCTTAAATTTGACAAAAATCTCTGCTCAATTCACTTCACAAGATTTACTTATGGAAAAATGGATAGTGCATTACCGTGTACTCCTACAAAACCCTTGAGTGCTCACTTTACCAGCAAAGGTACTGAAGTTGGAATGTTACAGAGATTACTGGGACTCTAAGCAAAAATGACTTACAAATTAATAAACTGTTACATATTCAAAACAAAATAAAACCTTGAAGAAATTTAATTTGAAAAACAGAAAAGATATTTATAAAATATCAACAAAAAAAAAGAAAAGAAGAAGAAAACTCAGGGAGTAGGTATTTAACTTCCACAAAATTTGCTGTTCTTGAAGAAAACAGAATAGACACAAATCAACTGATCAAAGCCATTATTCAAGACAATCTTCCTATAATAAAACATTTGAAACAATATACTAGAAAAGATTCTGTATGTCAGAAGAAACTGATAATAATTAAACAAAACTGAGACAAATTCTACTAAAGTTATTGTATTTCCAACATAAAAATCCTGTAGGAATATGAGAAATAAAAGACATCATATAGGGCATAAGGGGTGATAAGTAGCCCAGTTTGAGTATTTCATGTTAAAAGTCTGAAGATCAATGTCTAAAAAAATCTGTAAGAAAAGAAATTGAAGACTTAAGAAGCTCACATGCCCAGTAACCTGCCTCTTCCAGCCAGGTCCCACCCTCCAACATCATACTCAGCTGCTGAATTCACCAGTAGATATTTCCACTGATAAGCACAGAGCCCCCCCCCACACACACACACACACAATGATCCAATCACATTCCACAAGCCCCACCTGTAACTCATGAGGCTTTGGTAGGACATTCTCAATCTAAAACACAGTATTTCAACTTTGGCCTGCAAAAAACTCATGAACATCTCATTATGCAAAATGAATTTAGTTCATCTCTAAGAGTCCCTAAAGTATTAACAGTTTCAATAGTGCTGGAAGGTTCAAATCTAAAGTTTCCTTTCAGATTCAAGGCTGTGAGCCCCTGTAAAAATCAAAAGAAAGTTAAACATTTCCAACATTCAATAAGATAGGATAAACATTCCAATTACCAAAGACAACAATAGGAGAACAGAATGGATAGGGACCAAATCAATATTAAAATCCAGAAGGGCAAACATTAAATCCTGTAGCTTCGCATCCAGCACTTTTGACTTCACTCTCAAAGCTTCATGCACTGCCCTGTCAGGGGCACACTCCCTGGTCTTCCAGATGTTCTTCTGAAATCTGGGTGAAAGCCTCTTTGACCCCACAACTCTTCAATTGTGGATACTTCTAAAACCAGCACATGGATGATGCCATGATCTGCTGCCAGCTCAAGCAGTAGTCAGGCCCTATTGGTTACATGGCTGCAGAGGCCTCTGAATGTGATTTGACTGTGAGTGAAAGTCCAAAAAACCAATTTGCTAGGAGGCCTTTCTTAAGCAGGGTACACTGGGGCTCTTTTCTCAAAGCAAAGTCTCTCACTTTTGCACTCTTGAGCCTGAACATGGTGGGGTTTTGCTTATTTCTGAGATGCCCTCAAGGGATCTTTCCTATTGTCCTTATGCAAAGTGCATGGCTTATTTTTAATGTTAATCTTTTCAGCACCCTCTCTCTCCATGGCACAATCCTTGTAAGCACTTTCTTTCTGAGCAAGATGAAAATTTTTCAAATGGGCTTTTTGCTTCTATTTATGAAATATAAATCTCACTAAAAGCAGTAAGCAGTATCCATGCTGCCACCAGAACTTTGGGCTGCTTTTAAATTTCTTCCACCAGATTAGTCTGTTGCCCTTAATCTCAGACCCCTGCAAATTCCCAGGGCATTAACAAAATATAGACAGATTTTCTGCTAGAGCATAACATACCTGGTCTTGAGACCAAATGCGTATGGTGTCCTTGTTCTTATCTGAAACTTCCTGAGTCTGGCTTTTACTATTTACATTTATTTCACCATTGTGGTCCTCTGAGCTCTAATCAGAATCTCCTATCAACTTGGCTTACAGTGATTTAGGGTTTCTCTAACTGGCATCTCCAAACCTTTCTGAGATTCTCCCATGAACCAATGGTTTCTATACCACATAGTCAGGTAGTGAGAGGAACATCCTCACTCTCAGTACCAAAATCTGTCTTACTTTTACCTTACTGAGATACAAATCCAACATCTACAACTTAAAGGAGAAGAGATTTATTTTGGTTCATGATTATAGTCCATAGTTGGAATCCATAGTTCTTTGAAGGAAAGATAACATTTTAGAAGGGTCTGGTGGAGGAAAACTGATCACATCACGGTGGCCAGGAAACACAGAGAATAAAAGAGACAGGCAAGGAGATATAGCCTTCCAGATCAACCCCCCAGTATCTACCTCTTCCAACCAGGTGCCACCTTCCAACATCACACTCAACTGCTGAACTCACCAGTGGATGATTCCACTAATGAATACATAATCCATTCACTTTCCATAACCTCTGACTGTGAGCTGATGGGGCTTGGTGGAACATGCTCAATCTAAATTCTAACAGGGGAAAAGCTGAAAGCTTTCCCTCTAAAATCAGAAACAAAGCAAAGATGTCCACTATCACCAATCTTATTCGACATAGTTCTTGAAACATTGCCAGAACAATCAGGAAAGAAAATGGAAGAAAGGGAATATGCATTAAAAAAGAAGTCAAACTAATCATTACTTGCAGATGACAAGATTCTCTAGGGCCGGGGGTTTGGCTCAGTGGTTCTACTACCTGCCTTGCAGGCACAGGGTCCTGAGTTTGATCCCAAGTACCAAAAAAAAAAAAAAAATTCTCTATACATAAAACCAAAAGAGTCCAATGAAAGACTCCTAGAATTAATAACCAAATTCAGCTGCCTAGCAGGATACAAAATCAACACACAAACATCAACAGAATTCCAATACACTAATTTTTTTCTCCAGAAAGAAATTAGGAAAATAATACAATTCACAACAGCATCAACTAAAATTAAATACAAGGAATCAACCTAACCAAGGAAGTAAAAGACCTCTACAATGAAAATTACAATACTCTGAAAAAGGAGACTGAAGAGAATATCAGAAAATGAAAAGATATCTCCTGTTCCTGGATAGGCAAAAACAATATTAACAAACCGGCCATACTTCCAAAACCAAGATACAGATTTAATGCAATCCCAATCAAAATACCAATAGCATTCCTTAAAGAATTAGAGGAAACAATCTTAAAATTCATATGGAACCAAAAGAGACCCAGAATTGCAAAATGAATTCTGGACAAAAACAGCAAACTTGGAGGCATCACTTCTAGACTTTACATTATACTACAAAGCTACAGTGATTTTTTTTTATGCATGATATAGACTGAGAAAGAGAGGCTGAGAAAGAGAGGCAGAGAAAGAGACAGACAGAGAAAGACAGGCAGACAGACATGTGGATAAATAGAAAAAAATGAAAGATGCAGAAACAATTCTAGGCACATTTGGCTATCTGATGTTTGATAAGGGGCCAAAAACATATTCTGGAGGAAAGACAGACTATCCATATGTAGAAGACTGAATCTAGACCCATATCTCTCACTATATACTAAACTAAAATCAAAATGGATAAAAGATCAGGGCAGGGAATTTAGCTCAGTGGTGCCACCACCTGCCTCCCAAGTGCAAGGTCCTGAGTTCCATCCCCAGTACCAAAAAAAAAAAAAAAAAGATAAAAGATCTAAATGTCAAAACAAAAACAATCTACTGGAAGATAAAATAGATAAAACTCTGAAGACATAGGCATAGACACAGACTTTCAGAACAAAACCCCAACTGCATAAGAAATAATACCAAGAATCAACAAATAGGAGCATATTAAATTAAAAACCTGTACAGAAAAGGAAGCAACCAAAAGTGGGCAGAGACAATCTACAGAATGAGAAAAAATTTTTGCCAGATATTCCTCAAACAGAGCATTAATATGGAGAATATGTAAAGAACTCAAATAATTTAGATCTCTCAAAATAAATGATCCAATAAAAAATGGTCAACTGAAATGAACAGACTCTTCTCAGAAGTACAAATGGCCAAAAACTACATGAAAAAAATTTCAACTTTTCTGGTCATCAGAGAAATGTAAATTAAAACATTAAGATTCTATATTACTCTGGAAACAATGGTCACCATTAACGAATTAAATAATAACAAATGCTACAGGGGAAAACAGAACTTTCTCCGTAGCTAGTGGGAATGTAAACTAGTAAAACCATTATAGAAATCAGTGTAGAGATTCCACAAAAACTAAAACTAGAAATTTCATTTGAACTGGCTATTCTCCTTCTTCATATCTTCCCAAAAGTGTTAAAGACCTCATATTACAGAGATACATGCATAATCATATTTATAGCAATTCATAATAGCTAAATCTTGGAAGCAGCCCAGATGGCCTGCATCAAAGGCAGGTTTTTGTTTTCTCCCATTTGACTTTACAAATGAATTTCCATCATTTCTTCATCTCTGTGGCCCTGGATCTCCTGAAAAGTCTTTGGGCACAGTCACAGGAAGGCTGGGGTTTGACCTGAAGTGAAAATGAAACCACCAGAAACTGGAGCTCTTTCCCTGGGCCCTGATCTCAATACCCCTTTATGTGCAGTTCAATCATCACTATCAGACAGCATAACATATTGTGTGGAGAGCAGAGTGGCAGGCTCCCACTCCCAGATCCGGATCTGTTGGTGAGGGGCTGCCTGATTCACAGCAGAGGGGGCACATGCAATTGGTACTGCTGAGCATCTGCATGGTCAGAGGGTTATAGGGAAACTGAGTTGAACCTGTAGAAGAGGGCCTGTCCTCCCAGGTCCACCCTGGTGTCTGCCTGTGGTAATCACCCTCTGAATGGACAGAGGAGACAGAGGAAGGTCACTCAACTCCCAAGTAGACCTGCACAGAAATGGAGGACTTAGACTTCCTGTTGATGGACTCGCTGATGAGCTTTGGTTTGCAGATGCCTCCTGAGTGAGGTGATGGGTCCCCTTCAGCCCTCTGTGCCTCACTGCTGGTCACAAGTGAGGTGCTGGCACTATCAGGTGCTACTCCCACAGGCTGAGATATGACAACTCTGATCCTCAACTTTGTCATCAAAGCTTCCCACGAGAGCCTTCCTGATAATGCCTTCTAGGCCAAGATTACTGTCAGGATGAGCAAAAGAATGGCCTCTAAAGCTAACTTCACCTGATGTAGTAACTCCTGGCAGACTGAAGATCTCAGTTTCTAGCTGAGCATCTGCCATGTCAGAGTCAAACCCACCAGAGGAATTCAACGTACGAAAAGTCTCCTGCTTCTTTGATTTAACCATGGGTGACGTGTTTTCTAGCTTAGTGAAGAAAGAAGGCAAATCCATCAACAGATGAATGGATAAAGAAAATGTGGTATTTACACACAATGGAGTACAGTACCACTTTGCCATAGAGAAAGATAAACTTGAGCCATTTGTAGGAAAATGGTTGCACTTTGAGACCGTAATGTTAAGTGCAATAAATCAGACAGACGAGCTTAAAAATCACGTTTTCCCTTTAATGAGAAACCTAAAATATAAATAAAGAGCTATAAAATAGAAGTAGGGAGATATATCTTTCGCAAATGGGAAGGGAACCAAGAGATGGAAGGAAGGAGGAAGGAGGGAGAGGAAGAGAAGGGTGAAAAAGAATATGTGTTAGGTACGTGTGCCAAGTCCCCATGGGAAATGTGATCACATTTTACTACAAACATGCACTAATAAAAAATAAATATTGAGAAAATTAAAGGCAATAAAGATAATAAACTCAAATGCTATATGTGGACTGACACAGATAAGAGAAACTTACAACTTGATATCCTGACCATTCACTGGGGAAGTGAGCAGCCCTTACTCCTATCTGAAGGAATCTGCCTTCCACTGCATAAAAGTTTTCACTGACCTCACCTGAATCAACAGATTTATAAAGAGAAATCTAGCCCCTCAAGCCCTTCCTATTTCCGGGCTCTGACTGAAAGTTAAATTGTAGTATGCCTAGAGCAAAACTGCAAAATTTGCTTGGAGAAGAAAATTCATACACCAAAGTGTCACAAGATTCTAGCAAGAACCTCAACAGAAAATGTGGGAGGGAATCTCAAGGATTATGAATCTCAGAGAGTTAGATGGGAACAAATTTACTAATACGGAGTCATCAACTAGCATTTAGGATTTAATGTACTAGCTCCCTCACCTAAGAAGGGATCCTACCATTTGCTTGGTTAGTGAAGTGCGGATTCTACGCTGATCTTTAATTCATGAAGTTAAACTATAGGAATGAAGATAAACTATAGGAATAAGGAATCTGAAGCCATTGTGACATAGAAATGTAAGAGTACACAATGTATTTGTACAAAAATGTAACCGTACATAATTAGCACATAACCATAAGCCTCAGATGGCTCAGAGAATATTTTTGTTGGGAGAGAATTAAGAAATACATCGGTGAGGAAATCACCAGAACCCTTAAAAATATCTGTAATATTGGTCATCTCTAAATCAGACATCACTATGTTGAATGTTGAAATGGCAAACAGTTTCTTTATTTCTTGGAATAGAGGAATTTTGACATGGCAGAAACAGGTGGCAGCATTTAACACTCAGGACAAGATGGGCACAATTACCTGAATCCACAAGGACAGTAATAAAATGCTTTCACCTCTAGGGATCTTTGTAAGTATTTAACTGATCAGGATTCCTAGGAATAAAATAGATGGGCAGCCTAGGCAAGAGAATCCTAGTTTTATGGGCAGAGCCTGACATAAATACCAAAGTGAGGACTCACAACCTCTGCCCTCACCTCTACTCCTAACATCTTTTCAAACACTCTTCATTGAGGAGGTAGAACGAATAAAAACAAGGACTTTCTGTGGGGTACCACTTTTGAATAGACTCACAGCCCAGGAAATGTAGGGACACTTGGAGACACTTGAGGACATGACTCCACTATCGGGGCATGCTCATAATGGGCCACAGTTATCTAAAAATGACCCAACATACTTAACCACGCATGTGTGGCATGGCCAAGGTCATGCAGCAGGTGTTTAGTCTCATCATGTCCCAGTAAAGTGATAAGATACTGTAACTGTTGTGAACTAGAGAACACTGTAACCTTTTAGTAGCTGTGTTTGCTGTGTAGCTTTTGTTTGTTTGTTTGTTTTTTGTTTTGCTGTTTCTGCTGAAGGAAATAAAGACACAGAGCTCTTGGGTACTGGAGCAAACACTCCAGCTCTCCTGCTCTGATGCTGCCCTTACTCTGATGATTGTCTCTGGATCTTTTCTTTATTGAGGAATTAACTGACTCACTCAGGAAGGGCTATACGGACTAAATGGACCCCTCTCCAGGTGCCCCTGGATAGGCTTGGCCTTCACACTTCTCAATGTAGCTACGGGAATATGCAGTATTAATCTTCCACCTGACCTTCCTCATAAGTGTTCTGTGTCCCTTTGCCATGATGACTAAACACTAGGGAAAAGGAAATACTTTTAGGGAATTTGTATTCACTGGCTCTGAGCTGACAACAATCCTGAGGCCTCAAAATATCATCATGGTTCACTGGTCAGAAAAGGGACTTACACAGGTCAAGGAATAAACTAAGGCTTGGGCCCATCAGTTGTAAACAAAATCACAGTTTATCTTGTGAAAGACTCTAGCTCATTGAAAGTATAGTCTCGTTTGTTAGTTCATGTGAAATTTTAATTGGTGAAATACATCAGAAAATGCAGAAACCATAGGGAAATGTTGGTAAACTTAGTATGAAAAACAATATACCACAAATAAAATTATCAGATAAACAACAACTTTTAAAACAACCTGTGTAAGATATAAAACAAAATATTTAGTATCCAAAAATACACAAACATGGATGAAATGCACCTAACATGCATTCATCACTCATAGAGTTAATTACTTGAAAAGGAACATGTATTCCTCATATATTCTTGTATCTGTACATATTTATAACTAAATGTATAGAAAAAAGTCCAGAAAATCAATACTGAATCCATAAACATAGGAGTTATCTTGAAAAGTGCACTAAAATGAACCAGGAGGGGTGATACGATAAAGAGTATATATATGATAAAGAGTAAATATATGAATATATTTTTTGAATGTACTCATATATCACTATATAAAAATTCTTAAGTATTACAAAGAAATTTCCAGAAATAGAACCCAGCTATGTGTATTTTTCTTAAACACCAGAGGTTATTCTGGTAAAAATCCAAATTCTACACTACACTTTTTTGAGAAAGGTTGATACATGAATATGTCACTTCATAATCTAGCAGGTACCATAGCTTTTATTACAAATTTAAACAGAACCTCAAAATCACTTTCGATATATCATTACTACTCCTGATAACATTCCATGTTCCATGCCTTTCATCTTCCTCTATTTGTTCTGAAAGATACAGTAAAACAAAGGCAATAATTCTTTGATCTGAGACCAACTTGCTCTATACATGAAGTGCATGATCAAGGCGGTTATGAATATACACGAACATATATAAGGTAATTAATTCTTTGTTAAAGCTGTCAGACTGTAAATTATATCTGTAACTACAAATAGAAGGCGTTCAGACTGCCCTTTTTGTTAAGTTATTATTCAGAAGACAGACATTTAAACTAACTTTCAAAAGAAAATCCCAGCCCCAAAATGTTAAGAAAGTATTATACGACGGTGGTGCAGCTGCCAATCTGGGGATTGGATGTCACATTCGGCAATCTCTGTGACTCTTGCACTACCGCCTCCAGCCTTTGGCAGCTGCTAATTTCTTCTCTATTCATTTACCTTCTCTGGGTATTTCATGTTCAATGTATCATATAAAATAAGACATTTTGCGCTCAGCGTTTCGTTTACCTAATGTCTTCAAAATTCACAACTCCATTCTTTTTTATGGCTCAATAATATTCCATCGCATTTATACACCCCTTTCCTTTTTTATTTCATCCCCATTGGTGAACACTTGGATTTTTTCCAATTGGGGGCGATTATAAACAATGCTGCTGTGAATATTCACGCACACGACTTTGCGCAGACACGTTTTCATTCCCCCGGGTACCCAGAAGGGAACCTCTCTGGTCAATGACACAAGCATGTTTCTTTCCTCTGCCCAACTGCAAGGATAAAATTATTTCGAGAGAAAACAGTACAGCCTCCCGCCCGCCCCACGGCGCCCCCACGCGGCGGCACCCGGGCCGACGGCTGCCCCGAAGCGCTCACCCGGGCCCGAAGGGGCTGCCCCAAGGCGCAGCCAGGCGAGCAGCAGTAGTGGCGCCCACAGCGGCAACGGCGGGAGCGACGGGCGCGGCATGGCGGCCCGGTTCCGAGCGGCGGGCGGCGGGCGGAGCAGCCGTTGCGGGCCAGGCGGGTCCCGACGCCGCGTGGGCCTGGTGCCCGCGCTCCGCGTCCCTCAGGCGGCCGCGCCTGGCCACAGCACCTGCTGCGCGGAAAAGAGCGCGGTCTGTGCCCCGCGTCCCCACGGACGATGCGCGCGCGTCCGGTGCCGGCGCAGCCGCGACGCCAAGGCGGGAGGAGCCCGCGGGACGAGGGAAGAGGGCGTGACACACAGCCTAAGTGTCGCGTGGTGTCTCCCACAGGAGAACCAGAGGAAAAATAAGGAGCAAAATAAGAGATAATAGGAAGTAGGGAAAGAGCTTTTCACAGGGGAAAGGGACCAAGAGGGAGAGGGAGAGAAGCGGGAAGGGGTTAAAAAAGGAACGAAGATCTGTCAGGTACCAACTCCACACAAGAAATGTAAACGTCATGTACTACACAGTGAACTAATAAACTAAAATAATAAAAAATAAAGAATATTTGAAATCCCAGACAGTGGCATATTGCGAAGGTGATCTGGACCAAGGCATGCTAAGGTCCTCGTATTTGGAAAATAAACGTAACTTTACACATTACATTAGATAATGTAAGCGAAAAATTGTTGGAAAACCTCTAAAAGAGATTTTATTTTATTTATTTTATCTGAAAATATACCGAAGCACACAGGAGAAAAATGAAATGTGGCATAAGGGAAACTATATAAACCCAAAAGAATACAAAAGAAAATAGGTGTGGGAAAGAGACAGAAAATCACAAAAATAAAGAAAGCACAAAATAAAATGACAAAACTATTGGTAATAGAGTTAATGTAAATAAAGTTTCCAGTTAAAAGTCAAGTATTTTATAAAATTAAAAATTCAGTATATTTTAGTCACAAGAGCCAACATAAAGACAAAAAGAAATGTTGTATCAGGTCAATGGTGACCAAAAAGAAATGTTAGTATTACTGCATTAAAACAAAAAAATTAATTTGAGATGAGAAATTATCTAACCCAAGCTTATTCAGAAATACCCTCACTGTCATATAAGACCGTGGGCCTTACCAAACGCTCCGAGGAGCTGACTACAGCAAAGATCACCCAGGAGGGAACACACCGGACAAGTTGTAAAACAGACCTTTATTAGTCTGGCCAGACGGCACTCTCCAAGCACCAAGTTTAGGCGCCCGGCTCAGAGCCTGAGGTCCCTTTATAGGACATGCTAGAGGAGAGTTGGCAAGCAGAAATACAGAAGCGAAGTGCAGAAGGAACTTTTACAGATTGTTCTTAAAATAACACGTTCAGATATGGAGTTGGGCAAGCATGACGGGACACTGCGCACACAATAGACCTTCCTGGCACAACAACAAGTACATTTCTGGAACTCGATGTCTCCCTGGTGATCCGTAATAGAAGCAGACAAGTTGGGGCCCTGTTACAAAATGGAGTACAAAATGGAGTAACTGTTGTTCAGCCTCACACTCAAAAGCTGAAAATGTAAAGCCAGCTGTCAGAGACTGCTTTATACACTTGGAATTATCAACATGAAAGACGTCATCTAGAAAAATGTTGGGAAAATTTTTAAAGTACTGTAATGGACACTGAAAGCTTTTCCTTAAAAGCAGAGTCAGGAAAGAATGCCCAAATTTACCCTGCTATGTACCATAGCACCAGAAGACCTAAACAAAATAATAAAACAAATAAAAGGCACCTAACTGTAAAGGAAGAAGTGAAAGTATGTTTATTAACATAATATGATTGTGTGTATGCCCACAAAAATCCCAAATACATAAGAAAGTTACTTTAAAAAACTGAAAAGAGTTGCATGGTATAAGTTAAAAGTGCAAAAATCCATTGTGTTTCAGTACAGCAGCAATGAATAACCAAAAATTAGCAATTTAACTTTACAATAGCATTCACAAGAAAAACATACTCAAAAATAAACTTAACTAGGGTGGTGAAAGAGTTGTGCACTACACACTACATAACACTGCTAAAAGAAATCAAAGTGGATTTAAATAATTAGAAAAATAATTCGTATTCATGGACTCAAGGATGATATTGTTGAGATGTCAAAATAACCCCAAGCTATCTATAAATTCAATCAGAATCTCTATGAAAAGCCTTTAAAAAAAAAAAAAGAAGAAAAGCCTTTTTGTGTAGAAATTTAAAAAGATCCTAAAATTAAATGGAATAATAAGGGGACTAGACTAACCAAAACCTTATTGAAAAAAGAACAATGTTGGAGTACTCATCCTTCACAATTCAAATTTACTAATGTGCAACATTATTGAAATAAGGTAGTACTGACATAAGGATGGATATCAAGGCCAATAAAACAGAACTGGAAGTCTGAAAATCTATACATCTATGGGCAAATAATTTTGTACAAGAATGCAAAGTCTATTTGATGGGAACAGAATAGTCTAATAAATAGTACTCTAATAAATGGATTTTCACATGCAAAGAATTAAGTTGAACTCCTACCTCAAATTATATACAAAAGCTAGGCCAAATGGATAAACAAACAGAACTAAAAGTCTTGTATGCAAACATGGAGGAAGTCATGATTTTTGGATTTGGCAACATAGTAAAAGCACAAACAACAACAATAGAAAATAAGACTGGAGATGTAGCTCAGTAGTAGATTGTTTACCTGCTGCAGGAGGCCTTGCATTTTATTCCTAGTACCTCAAAAGCAAACCCAAGTAGATGCAACCAGAAAAACCTCTACACGCCATATTACATTGAAAAAAAGTACTGGCAAAAGTACTGAACAAAGACTATTGAGAGCTACAAGATAGAAATGTCAAGTCATTTACAGTATAAAGACAAATGCATGAGAGCAAGAGATTTCCCAGGAATCAAGAAACTAAAGGCCAAGAAAACATGGGATGATGGATTTCAATCCCTAGAGGGGAAGAACTGTCAAATTAGATTACTATATCTGGCAAAATTATCCTTTAGAAGCGAAGGAGAAATATTTTGAAAGACAAAAACTAAAAGAATTTACAACCAATAAATGAGCCTTATAGTACTTCTAGGTACTCAAAGTAATCCTACATCCACAAAAGGATTTAAGATAACCTCAGGACCATGAGAAAAAAATAATTTCACTTAAAGGAGAGATAAGCTAATGAAAAGCAGAAAATAATTAAATATGATTATTTGCAAAAAAAAAAAAATCTAACACCTAAGAAGAATAAAGGGGAAAGAAATTTGAACACAGAATATTCAAAACAATCCAAAGAGAAGTCAGATGAGAAAAGCTAGTACATTTCTTTCAATAATAACCATGAATGTAACTGATTTGAATTCCCCAATTAAAACATGCAGACTAGAAGTCTGGATTTAAAAAAAGATCCAATAATCTGCTTGCTTCAAGAAAACCTCACCTCACCAGCACAGACATACATATCAAAAGAGAAAGGATGGAGAGTAATATTCCAGTCAAATGAAATTGAAAGCAAGTAGAAATAGCTGTATTTGTACCTTACAAATTTTACTGCAAACCAGAACACACAAATAAGGTCGATAAATATATATGGAACAGTCCTTTAAGAAAATAAATGATTATAAATATATATGCACTAAATGTCAGAGAAATAAACTCTATAAAAATACTATGGGAGATAGGTAAGACCCAACAGAAATGATTGGGTGATGCCAGTACCCAATTCTAACCGGTAGATACATATTCCAGGCAAAAAAATGAACAAGGAAACATCACAGCTATATAGATGATAGATCAAACAAACTTAAAATACATCTACAAAAAATTTTATCCAACAGCTGCTAAATACACATCATTTATCAACACATGGAACTTTCTATAGATAAGTCATATTTTAGGTCATAAATGATATCACAACAAACACAAATTATTAAAATAATTTCTTGCATCTGGTTAGAACATAACAGTATGAAGTTCAAAATCCATGGCAAGAAAATTGCAGAAAATAAGAACACATGAATGACTTTTGAATGAACAGTGAGTCATAGGGGAACACAGGAATTAAACTAAAAATTCCTTGAATCAAATATACTTGAAACACACTTCCCAGAACCTTTGGGATACAGTAAAAACAGTTCTGCAAAATCATATTCAAATAAATAATTAATAATTCTTCAGAAGGCATTAAAATACAGGAACACCTCAAATTCAAAATCAGTAGAAGGAAATAAATAAAAATCAGAGTAAAAATACAAGAAATAGAGACTATATTCAGTATGGTGGTGTACACCTGTAGTTCCAGCACTTAGGAGGCTGAAGTGGCAGGATGAGGAATTTGAGGATTTTGAACAAATCCTCTGTAGCACGGGAACTAGCATAAAGAATCAACAATTGGGCTCCCATTTTACTAAAAAGCTTCTGCACTCCAAGAGAAACCACCAACAGAGCTAAGAGACAGCCTACAATGTGGGAAAAAATCTTTACCAGTTGTTCCTCAGACAGAGGTCTGCTATCTAGAATATATAAAGAACTCAAAACTCAGACCCCCCAAATATATAGACCCAATTCAAAAATGGGCATCTGAAATGAACACACATTTCTCAGAAAAAGAAGTAGAAACAGCAAATAAACATATGAAAAAATGTTCAACATCACTGGTCATTCAACAGATGCAGATGAAAACAACACTGAGATTGCACCTCACCCCAGAAAGAATGGCTGCTATGATGAAATCAATGAATAAAAAATGCTGGCGGGGGTGTGGGGAAAGAGGAACGCTGCTCCATTGCTGGTGGGAGTGCAGACTGGTGCAACCACTGTGGAAATCAGTATGGAGATACCTCAAAGAACTAGGACTGGAAGTCCCATTTGACCC
>NW_004624780.1:4061486-4074532 GCF_000247695.1 Heterocephalus glaber
AAAATAAGAACCAAGATACATCATGTACAGGTACAAGCACCCAATGATAAATGTAAATGTACTGTATACCTGAAATGTACCAATGAAAGAGTTTAAGCAAAAAAAAAAAGAAAGAAATGGTTCATTTCTAAATCACATAGTGGAAAATTACAAAGAGAATTCAATAGAATAGTGAAAGAAAATAAAATTTTAGATATGCTAGAGCTTGGAAAGTATACCACTCACATGTCAAATTGACTTAAAATAAATAACTTACAATGTTAGAACTTCATATAAAAGAACTGGTAATCTGGCAGTAGATAGAAATAAAGAAGAATAGTATACGTGATTTGATCAATTCTTTTCCAAGGAATTTTCTGATTTTAGGCTCTAACCGTAAAATTGTAAGATGTGTGTAAATGAACAGGTGTTTATTATAGGAGATTTGTAGTAACTAAAAACTGAGAGTAGCTTAAATATTCATAATAATTATTTTTATTTTAAATTAAATAATATGCCACAAAATGATGATCAAAGCCTATATTTTAAGATATAAAAGTTGTAGTACTCTTGAAAAAATGTTTAAATTTTGTTAATGTTTTGATCAGAAAAATATTTAAGAAGATGTACAGATATGTTGTTACTGGAAACCTATGTGTGTATGAATATGAGAATTTTTGCCTTAATTCATGGATCTACTAAGGTTCCTAAGATATTTTAGTATATATTTCATAGTACCTTAAAATCAGAAAAAATGTTTTGAAAATAAAAAGTTGCACATGTTAATTTATATTACTTAATACTAAGATTTAATTGAATACCAGATACTCCTCTTGCACATGACTTTCAGAATCTTTTCTTAATTCTCCTTGCTTACACCAAGAAATCCTTGCATTTACATTAAATATTTAGAAATCTACATACTGGCTATATATTATTGATGTTGGGAAAAGAGGACATTAAGATTTAAAGTTGGGTTGTTTCCAATATTTGGTTCTTACAATTAGTTCTACTGTGGACATCCTTACGTTTGTCTGTTGGTACACATGTGTGCACATTCCTAATAGTACACACCAACAAATGGAAGTGGGGGGTTAGATTTTGAAAGTTTTCCCAATGCATTTTGCAAATTTAGACTTCCTCAAGGATATGTCCAAGTTCTGATTGCTCTATGTTCTCACCAAGTGATAATGTAGGTTTTTATAATAGGTACAATTCCAGTATTTAGGACATCACATTGTTTTTAGTTTGCATTTTCCATCTCACAATTGAGTTGCAGAATTTTTATAAAGGTAGCTGTTGCATCAGACATAGAGAAGGAAACCCCATAAGATACAAGAGAAAACAGACTCTTCAATTAATTAAGAAAAGTAATTCATGATCTGAATAAGAAATTAAATGAAGACATATATTTAACACACACACACACACACACACACACACTAAAACCCAAGCACACACCAAAAATATTGGAACTGAAGAAATCAATGAATAAAACTTTTTAAAAATGCAATTGAGAGCATTCTCATCAGGCTACACCAAGCAGAAGAAAGAATCTCTGAATTTGAAAATAGATATTTTGAAATAATCCATTTACCAAGGGGAAAAAAATGAAAAAATGAAGAAAGTCTGCAGGATTTGTGTGACACCACTAAGTAAAGAAATATTTGCATTATGGAAGTTCAGAAAGAAGAAGGGGTGCAGAGAGGCAGGAAAAAATGAATTATTTAAGAAATTAAGGGCCAGGGCCAGGGATTTAGCTATTGGTGCAGCTGCCTGCCTCGCAAGCACAAGGTCCTAAGTTTGATCCCTGGTACCAAAAAAAAAAAAAAAAGAAAAAGAAAAAAAGAAGTTAAGAGTCAAAAACAACTTGTCTTGAGAGAAATACAGACATCCAAATCCATGAAGTTCAAAGTTTGTTAACCAAGTACAACCTAAAAATATCCTCAAATGTCAAAGTCAGAGATGAAAAATGAGTTTTAAAAGCAGAAAGAGTAACTCATCAAGTGACAGATGAGAAATTTCTCATAGACCACTGGGATTCTTTGTATGTCACTTGGTGAGTTACTCTTTCTGCTTTTAAAACTCATTTTTTCATATTTGTCTTTAAAAAATGGGTGATAAGGAAAGAATAGGAAAATATACTACTCAAGATGCTGAAAGAAATAACTTCCATCCATGAATAGCATACCAATAAAATTTATCCTTCATAAATGAAGAAATGACAAAAAAAATGTTGTGGAAGTTCATCACCAAATACCTGCATTACCCCCACCCCCCAAAAAAGCTTAAGAGAAGGACAATAGGTAGTATCACAATATGAAGATATAAAATGCACTAATAGAAAATCCATACTCAAACTCATAATTCATTAGTGCAATAATGGCATATTAATTCTATAAATCCAGTATAAATTTAAACAGGTCAAAAATAACTATAGCTACTATAAGCTATTAAGTAATACATGAGATAAAAAGATACAAATTGTAACTGTAGGGAAATTGGGGCTGGTAGCCAGGGAAAGGATAGGAGAAGGCCTCAGTGAAGTTTCTGGAAATTTCTGACTACAAAGAATCCCTTCCTAGAGAGAGCAATTAAGAAGAAAAGCAGAGAGAACTGATAAATAGCCTGGCTCTGCTTGGCATCAGGACTCCAGTCAGATTTAGTCATCCCTCTCCACCTCTAGTTGAGGGCAAAAGAAACAAATTGAGGAGAGGGATACATAATAGAAAACTCAGTATATAAAATATATACTCACCCCTGCACAGGCACACGAATAGATATACTCACCATGTTACTGCAAGTAAGTGTACCCACATCCCTTTATTTAATTGCCAACTCTGCCTTGTATACAAAGACCACCATAAATTTTAGAGATAGCATCATGGCAGGACAAAGGAAGGCCAAATGAACTTACCTGAGAATTTACATATAGGCAATCGAGGGGTGCAGTGGCTAAATTAAGACTGAAATAGCCGATCAGATTGTAACAAATTTCAGAGGGGAGAGTCCTTTTGTGCCACATAATAAAAGCGACCGAAAACAAAGGTTCAGGGGTACCGGCTCTGGACCCCTTGCCTTGACTCCAAAGTAGCTAACTCTCCCATTTCTCATCCATCTTTCAAATAAAGGGATTTTATTTTTCCTTCTGAACTTATATTTCTAATTCTTCATTTGTATAAGTTTACACTTACTGCTTGATCAAAGTATAACTGTGCTATACACACTCCCAGATGTGATATAACAACAAAAATATAAATTCTGGGGGAAGGGTAAAAGTCTAGAGGATTTTTTAAGCAACTGAAGTTAAGTATGCATTGGATTAAAATAACCTATAACAAAATATTCTTATGTAAGTCCCATGATAAATAACCAAATCACATTAGACAAAAATGAGAAAGAATGGGAAAAGCCTATACAATTAATCAAAAACAACAAAATGGCACAAATGAGTCCTTACCTATCAATAATAACCTTGACTGAAAACGGATTAAAATCTTCAAACAAAAGACACATAGTGGACACAACTACATGCTGCCTATAATGAACTCATTTTAGCTTTGAGCACACAGGCTGAAAAAAATGAAAAGGAAAAACACATGCCAGGTAAATAGTAATCAACAGTGAGTAGGACTGGCCCCATACTTAAGTCAAAAGCTGTTCCAAAACACAAAGAAAGCCATTATTAATGATAATAAAGTCAACTCATTGATGTTATGTAATAATTGATATAGGTAGAGATTAAATATCAATATAGATGGCATAGATATAGATATAAATACAGATACTTCCTCCATTTGAGCACCTAAATGTATAAAATAAATATGCATGGACATAAAGGAGAAAATACATAGCAATACAGTGATAATAGGAGACCTCAATACTGCATTTTCAAAAAGAGTTAGGTCAATCGGACAGAAAGTTAATGAGGAAATCCTGGACTTGAATCCCATTTTAGACCAAGCAGGCCAAATGGACATATGTAGAACTTTCCATACAAGAACAATAAAATATACTCATTGAACATTACCCAGGATAGATCTTATTTGAGACTACAAAACAAGTCTTAACAAATGCAACAATATTGAAATCATATCACATATTGTTTCTAGCCACAAAGTAAAATGAAATTAGAAATCAGTAACATAAGGAATCTCAGAAAACGTACAAATAAATAGGAATTCACAACATACTTCTGAATAAACAATAGGTTAAAGAATAAATCAAAAGGGACAATTAAAATATCTTGAGGTCATAATATTGGAAACACGTATCAAAACCTATGGAATGTGCAAAAACTTTGAAGAGAGAAGTTTATAGCAATAAATGCATACAATAAAAAAAAAGATTCCCAAATAAAACCTGAGGTAGAAAAAGAACAAACTAAACACAAACTGAACAGAGAAAAAAAGGAAATAGTACAAGTCACAACATAATTAACTCAAAGAGAGAACAGAAAATCCATACCAAAAAAGTGCCAAGAACCGCTTCTATGAAAAATAAACCAACTTAGGAAGTCCCTAGCTACACTAATGAAAAAGAAGATTCCACTAAATAAAGTAAGAAATGAAAGTGGAGCTACATCTCTCCTGGAAAGACATACTGTAGTGGTAAATGCATACCCTTGTTTATAGCAGCACAATTCCCAGTAGCTAAATTCTGGAAATAGCATAGGTACCTGTCTCCAGCCCAATGGATAAAGGACACATTCCCAATGGGATATGATTCAGCCATAAAGAAAAATAAAATCAGATGGAAAATGAAAACAGATGGAATTTTTGGACCATAATGCTAAGTAAAGTGAGTCAGACACCGAAAGTTGAATATCACATGGTTATTCCTATATAAGAAGCACTTAATCTAAAATAAGTAAATAAACAAATACATAAATAAATACATAAATAGGTAAGATTGAGATGGTAGGGAACAAGAAGGTAGAAATTTTGGAGTTGGGGGAGGAGACCAGTGGGAGGAAGAAGGGAAAGGGGAGTAGAGACTGAAAAAGATTAATATATGTTATATGCATGCATCGGTTTCCCAAAATGAGTATCACTATATGCACTGAAAACATACACTAATAAAGAAAGTGGAGAGGTGATAGCAGATAAATCAAAATTCAATAATGTCATTAATCGCTAGTATGAACAATTATAGGAAGTGTGATGAAAACATTCAGTGAACAAAACTGCTGAGAGCCATCCAAGGAAAGGGCAGGAATCTTCAAGTGGAGACAGGAACCTTTGTAACAATGTGTGACAAGTTTCAGCTTGTTTGGTGCAATCAGTTGTAAGTCACAACTGAGAGAAGGTGTATTTTAAAGTGTGCCTTGAATTGTGGATCATGTACAATGTGTTTCATTAGACTTGTGAGATCCTGCCACTGCAGATCCCACTTCTTTGAGAAACGCCATCAGAGGAGATGAAACTTGGGTCTATGGTTATGATTCTGAGACTAAGGCTCAGAGTTCTCGGTGGAAATCACCAAGTCCTCCTCATGCAAAAACAAAAACAAAAACATGCCAATCAAGATGTAGCATCTTGGGCCGGGGATTTAGCTCAGTGGTTTCGCCACCTGCTGCGCAAGCGCAAGGGCCCTAGTTCGATCCCCGGTACCAAAAAAAAAGAGTAAGATGTAGCATCTTGGTGATGTTAATTGTGGTGGGGGTTTTTTTTTACCTTAATAGAATTATGTGAGCTGAGCTTACACCCAGGGCACTTGGTGTACTCTGAGTATTATTAGAACTGTTAAAACATTTAAGAAATAATATGCAGAGAAAACAGACTGAGAAAAGGGCAAACGGTATTATTCTCCATCATAACAATACTTTAGCTCACATATTGCTTCAGGTATGGGAATTTCTGTCAAACAAAACATTACGATGTATCCTCAGCTGTCAAGTCTCTTTTTAGTCTCTGGTTAACTGAGAATTTTTATAATGGAAGATTACTTTTTCTTCATGTATAAAACTGTTCGGTTTTTTTATTTTACTTTTAATAAGGTAATTCTTATTTTAAATCAACTTGCCATTGCTAAATTACCCTTGTGAAAAGAGCCAGAATGAGTATTATTGGATGTGTTAGTCTTCATAATATTAACTGGATTTTTAAAGAGATGTTGTGTCTAGAATTGTTGCATCTCTAATCAGAAATCAATCTATACTTCTACTTTCTGGTAGTTCTCTTAAATTTTAGTAACTAAATTAGGCTAGACACTTGAAGAAACTTTGAAAATGCCTTTTTTTTCATTTTCTGCTTAAGAGTGTATAGTATTTGTATTATTTCTTACTTAAGTATTTGGGGGATGTAATGGATTGAGTTATTTTTCCCCATTCTTTTTTTATATCCTAGTATACAATTATTTATGCGTGTTTTTTGCTGCATGGCTTTGCAGTATGTCACATTAGAGTAGAGCAGTATATTGCATACACTCTTTAATTGATTCTAAGTTTGGTATTGTATCTTATTTCCCCAAATAAATACATGTTTATGTGACCGAGGGAGTGTTAACTGAATTTGGCTTAGGTTTTGTGTTTGTGAAGTATGCCTGGAAAACAACATGATTCAGTAGCAACTTTAAATCACAACTTCCAGATCTTAAGTGGATATAAGCTTATTTATATCTTCTTTTTTTTCCATTATTTCATTTTGGCAACAAAGAAAGATGTGCCATGGAAGGGAGATAATACATTGTATTTTATATTTAAATGTATTGGCCTCTAAATTGTTCTAATGTCCAGAACATTTTAGAGATTAAATTTTATGAGCTGATGGTAATAATTTTACCATCTCTTTTTATTTTGAACTGTTTAGTTATTTTTATAAATTTTATGAGTATGTCCAAAGACTCGACTCTGTCTTTGCTTATTTCTGAGTTATTTTTCCTATTCATTTTTCTTTTCATTTGTTTCTTTATTCTTTTTTCTACATACTAACTTTGAGTGTAATTACTGCTTTTGGGTAGGAGTAATAAATACACTTTTCATTACTGTCTGCTCCATAATACGCATCTCCTTATGATTAAAATTTTAGGATCAAAATGTAGTTTTATTCTAAAAAGCAGAGATAGACCTACTTTTTGTAGATTCTAAAATGTCTGCCTTAGCAAGAGAATTAAGATAACAGTCTATACTTGATAGTGCCTCTCTTATAATTCTCAGTTCAGCCATTTGTCTCAATACAATATTTGCTATATGATGCCACATAGTCCATAACTTTATACTGCAGTGATGCAAAAAGAACTTGAAAAAATCTTGACTGCTATATAAAATATCAATTCCTTTTATAATCTATCCATCTTTTCATAAGGGAAATTATATGTGCTATATACAGAGGGGGATATCTAATTTTATAAAAATAAAATTACTTTGATTTAATCATTTGATTCTTCCATAATCTGAGCTCTAAATTTACTGAGATGATAGAAGACAGTAAAATGAATGAATCTCAAGACTCTATATTAATAACAGCAATTTTTGAAATAATAGCATAACTGCAAGTGCATATGAAATCCCTGAGTATGTAATTTTATATGTGATAGTAAAATGTCATCAAAATATAAATTGTCCTTCCTGATGCTAAAAATAAAGTACAAAATTTATATATTCATAGATATTAGGATGGTGGCACAAACATCCTTCTATAATTATATATTCTACACTCACCTTTCAATGGAAGATGATATGATGCTACTGCTTCTGTCTTCTGACACAGAACTATAAAATTGATAAACTCTGTTTTAAAGTTGAGAAAATCTTAAATCTCAGAAGTTAGAGGACTATTTGCAAACTGTTCTTCAAGTTAACAGCATTACTTAAATAAAATGTCTTCTTTCAAGATAAATCAAAACAAAATAAGTACTATTTCAATATTAGATAAAATGCCAAAATTACCCTGCTTTGTTGATTCTTCTTACATTCATTTTATACTCATTCAGTATTTATGACATAAACATATCTATTTATAGGCAGTTTCCCTTATTCTGTGATATCTCTAAGTCAGGTCAAAGTAAGCCAAAACAATAAAGTTGCACTTCAATAAAAATCTGTAAAAATATTACATTGTATTCCATAAATATGTTCATTTTTATGTGTTTATGTTCAGTTAAAACATTATTCAATTTAAAATTTAGGTAGCTTCTAGTCATGGTGATGCACACCTGTAATCCCAGCACTTGGGAGGCTGAGGCAGGAGGATTGGCATGAGTTTGAGGCCAGGCTGGGCTACGCAGTATGTTCAAGACCTGCCTAAACTGCACAGAAAGACCTTGTCTCAAAAAAAAAAATAACAAAAATAAAAATTTTTTAAATTTAGGAAGCCTACAATAAAAATGCAATAAATGTTAAACAATATTATTTTAAGAATTTTTAAAGCCATTCTATGGATTTAATCATTTCTGTGAGCTCATGTTTAATTTGAGCACTAACAGTGCTTAAAAGAGAAAAGAAGTTGTACATTTCTACTAGCTGAAGACTATCTTGTAGACCAAATTATAAGCATTTCTAGTTCTAGGTACTCTCTACCTTAGTTATTTTACTTTATTTATTAAATAATTTCATAGTTATTCTTTAGAAAAAAGCTTCAATTAAATTTTCTATAGATTTTCTAAATATTTCTTTCTCCCTATTATAAAACATACTCATGTTTTCTATTTTATTAATTTCTGGAAGGTAAAACGAGAGGTAAATACTTCCATGGCAGAATACTGTAAATTAGGCAAATGAACTTTATAAAATGTTTAATTTTCTTAGTAATATACAATGCTGCCTTCTATCTCTTAACCTGATATTAGTAACTCTACATGCATTTTCTAGCTAAGTAATTACTTTCCTAATGAACAACTTTGATATTTAGAACAATAGTGTGGAAGAAGATTCAAAAATATTGTCTTTAATTGAAACAGATATTCTAATAAAAATATTTACCACTGACTTGAGAATGTGTAATACATTCATTTTTTTGTAAATTTCCTCGATTTTCAGTGTCACCTACTCTTATTAAAGCCTGTGGGCAACATGGCTATTTTGAGAGGCTGAATGACAAAAATGAATGACTTAAGAGGCTAAATAAATCTCCTGGGCAGATAGGATGCCTCCTATAGGGTTTCTGGTGGTAAACTAAGCAGTTTAGTAATGAGTAAGACTGAAAAACATAGTGAACATCAAACCAGCTTGCAATGTATCTTTATGACTCTTCTAATACTGCCTTACCTATAATCTTAGCTATTCCTAATAAAAACTACATACTGTTGTTTTTACTTATTCAGTATTAATGAGTAATATGCACACACAAATATACATACCTCTCATGTTCTTTTCCACCTCTGCAGTACAGCTCTCTTAGTGTATTCTGCTTTATTAAAATAGCAGCAGCAATCATCATCACAGGTATAGCAATGTAGAAAATGAGTTGAAACCTGTGTTTTGAGGAAGTAGCATATCCTGCCCTCAAGGCATTTTTACCTGGAATAGAAATTATTTTAGAGATGTAATTAGCCAAATGAAAAAGTAGAGAGGATAGCATTACCAACATCATTCCCAAACGTTAAACATCTCATATGTGATGAGTATATTATAAATATACTTTTAAAAACCCTTAAACTAATGTATATAAATATGCTATACTCATATTTTACTGATGTTTTTGAGTTTCTGACCTTCCAATATGTGACAACTCATTAGACTGTATAACCTGCAAACATTTATTTAATCTTTGTCCAGCTTGTCAACCCACCCTGTGGAAGTGGCTTTGAACTGGTTAATGGGTAAAGGCTGGAGTAGTTATAAGGTGCATGTGGAAAAGCCTATGTTACCATGAAGGGACTGTTGGTAGCAATATAGGCACTAAAAGAGGCTCCTGTGAGGGCTGAGAGAGAAGAGAAGGGATGGAAAGAAAGTTTACATCTTCTCAGAGAATACATAAAGAATCATGAGTAGAATGTTGGTAGAATATGAATATTAGAGGTGCTTCTGGTCTCAGATAGAAAAAAGCATATTATTCAACAAGGAATAAATGATTATGTCTATGACAAACTAGAAAAAAATTGCCTAAATTGTACTCTAATGTTTGTGGAGGATGGAACTTGCAAGCCCTGAAATTGGGCAAGTAGCTGAGATTTCTAAGCAAAATGTTGAAGTCATGCCCATGTCCTCCAGATTGCTTGTGGTAAAATGCCAGAAGGAAGAGATGTATTAAAAAAATAATTGCCAAGCAGAAATTTTCAACCTATCCATACTTCAAAAAGGAAGGAAATATATTCTGTAGTGAAAACCAAGTATGGTCTACAAAATCATTTGATGAAGATATTATAGGTATGAACCATGTGTTAAATCAGTTATCTCAGCAGGAGCCAGGAATACAGGATTAACAAGAAAAGATGAGATTTTACCAGCAGAGACATGTCAATTTGGATCAAAAGGTTCAGAATGAGATAATAGAGCTATCTGGTTACAAAAATGTTTTATCTTTTAAGAAAGAAGAATGGCCTGGAAGGTACCTCCCTAATCACTGGAGCTCCCATCACCCCTACAAGCTAAGGAGGCATGTCTGCCCCTTCTTGGTTTCAGAGGGTGGGGAACTGTCTTCAATTTCTGTGGCCCTAGATGCAGCAGCCCAGTGCACCATAAGTCAGACCATTACAAAGATAGCATGTATAGGGCAGCTCCCTAGAACAAAAAGGGAGAGCTCATGGCCTGTGATCTGGGGCTAACACTACCATCCTATTGGGCCTGGGAGAAAAATGTAAAGCCAACTATTATTATTCTCAAGTTTTAAGATTTAATGGAATATGCCTTGCTCATTTTGTTTCTTTTTTATTGGCATGTGTTTGCATTACGTGATAGTTATGTTCACTTTGGCAAAAAGGTACATATAGAACATATGTTGATCATTTTTCATACCCTTTCCCCTCCACTTCTCTTTCCTTGATCTCTTTTCCCCTTCTCCAAAACATCTGCTTTATTTTTCTCTTTACTTCCTAGGTTTGGGATTTGTTTGGGACATGGAACCCTACCATTTTTTTAACAATTTTTCATTTTGGTGATAACTATCCTAGGTCTATCTCTCCATTGTACCTCAGAATGACTTTTTCATTTCACAGATTCACAGCTTTGGGGAATTTTTATATCACACAGAATCATACTTCAAATCTAACTTATGCCTGATTTAGACAATATTCAAAGACTTTGGACTTTGAATTGCCTGGAATGAATGAAGATTTGGAGAGATGTTGGGATAGAAACTCACTTTGCATGTAAGAAGTAAAGGAATTTTGGGGTTCACAAGGTGTAATGTTGTGGATAAAACTGTCACTTCCTGAACTCATATCTTGAAGTCTCAATCCCCAGTGAGATAGTGTTAGGAACTGGGGCTGTGGGAGAAGAAATTATTCCATAAAGGTTCTAAATACAAGCCACAAAGATACTTATAATAAGCAATATTGAAGTATCAACCCAGGAATTAAATCAAGGACAGTACCAACAACAAAAATAGAAATGAGAAGACATTTAAGCAAGGCACAATCCCAGACTTCCAGCTCACCAAAGGCAAATTCTGGGGGGAACGAGTTGGAAAAGTCTGAAAATGAACCACCTGCACACCCTGAACTGATAGCACAGGAAGTAACAAAACAGATGAATGAGGCTCTAGGAAAATTCAAAACAGAAATAATTACCCAGGTAACTACGGAGATGGTGAGCAGAATGAAAGACATTATTAGAGACTCTAGAACAGAAACAGATAAAAATATAGATGAGTTGAGGACCATGATGGAAGCCATGAATACTCAGTGTAGGAAAGAAATGGAATCCATGAAACAGATTCAAACAAATATCCAGAAGATTAAAAACTCTATTAAAAGTACATACAGCAGACTGAGCCAATCTGAAGACAGAATATCAGATATAGAAGACAGGATGGCAGTCAGTGACCATAAAAGGAGAGATCTCGATTGCCTGCAGGGGTGGGACCTCTACCATACCTCTGCTGATAGATAGCGCCCTGGCTGGGAAAGGTCCTGCCGCTCCCAGCAGAGAGGAAGGGGCATCTGAGCCACTGTCCCACTGCTCCTGGCCCAGAGGAAGGAGCTTCTAGGCCACAGTCCATCCCGCTGCTCATGGTCCAGAGAAAGGCACTTCTGAGCCACCATCCCACCACTCCTGGCTTAGAGGAAGGGGCTTCCAGGCTGTTGTCCATCCTGCCAATCCCAGCCAAGAAGAAGGGGCTTCCAAGTCAACGACACACCACTCCCAGCTCAGAAGAGGTGAGCCAAGTGGGCGCTAACAGCACCACCACCCCCACTCGGGTTGAAATGAGAAGACACATAAATAAGTCTCAACACCAGACTTCCAGATCACCTACAGCAACCCCAAAGGGAAATGAGATGGAACACTCTGATACTCAACCACCTGGACCCCCTGAACTGGCAACAAAAGACAATCTGGAAAAAATGAAATCAGAAATAATTTCTCAGAAAACAGCAGAGATTGTGATCATAGGGCAAGACATGATTAATAAATCTAGAGAGGACCTGAGGAACATGATGGAATCCCAACACAGGAAACAAATGGAATCCATAAAACAGATCCAAATAGATTTCCGGGAGATCAAAAACTCCATTGAAAGTTGACACAGCAGAATGAGCCAATGTGAGGACAGAATTTCAGATATAGAAGATAAGATTGCACTCTGTGACCAGGAAAAGGAAAACTGCTTCAAAATTGTAAGGGAACATGAGTAATCAATCCAGCAGCTGCTAAATGATGCAAAGAAGAATAACATAAGACTGATTGGAGTCAATGAAGAAGCAAGAGAGAGTGCAGACAACACAAAAAACTGTTCAGAGAAGTGATAGCAGAAAACTTCCCAAGCAGGGGAAAAGAACTAGACATACAGATAAATGAGGCATTTTGGACTCCAAATAGCCTTCATCAAAAAAAATCTACACATAGGCATATAATTGTTAAGATTCCAGAATCCCAACAGAACAAAGTTCTGCAGCCAGTTAGAGAAAAGAAACAAATCACATACAAAGGAAAGCCCATCAGAATCACAGCACACTTCTCAACACAAACC
>NW_004624780.1:4076641-4093850 GCF_000247695.1 Heterocephalus glaber
AAACCAACAGCCAATATCATACTAAATGGTCAAAAACTGAAATCTTTCACATGAAAATCAGGAACAAGACAAGGATGTTCACTATTACCACTCCTGTTCAATATAGTTTTGGAAACATTAGCCACAGTAATTAGACAAGAGAAAGAAATAAAAGGAATAAAGACAGGAAGTGGAGAAGTCAAATTGCCATTTTTTGCAGATGACATGATACTCTATATAGAAGACCTCAACAACTCCACCAAAAGTCTTCTAGACTTAATAAGCAAATTCAATAAAGTAGCTGGATACAAGGTCAACATACAAAAATCAATAGCTTTCCTGTACATGAACAACAGACTCACTGAGACAGAAATAGGGCAAACAATTCCTCTCCCAGTAGCATCCAAAAAACGGAAATACCTAGGAATTAACCTAACAAAAGAAATCAAAGACCTTTTCTCTGAAAACTAGAGCACTCTGAAAAGAGAGATTGAAGATTATATCAGAAAATGGAAAGACATCCCTTGCTCCTGGGTAGGAAGAATCAACATAGTGAAAATGGCCATACTTCCAAAACTGCTGTATAGATTCAAAGCAATTCCAACTGAGATCCCAGCAGCACACTTCACAGACCTTGAGAAAACAATCCAAAAATTCATTTGGAACCAGAGGAGACCTAGATTGGCAAAAGCAATTCTAGGCAACAGAGACATGGCAGGGGGTATCACAATCCCCAACTTGGAACTATACTACAAAGCTACTGTGATAAAAACACCATGGTACTGGCAAAGAAACAGACCAGAGGACCAGTGGAACAGATTAGAAGATGCAGAAACAATGCCAGACACACTCAGCCCCCTGCTCTTTGACAAAGAAGCCAAACACCCCCACTGGAGGAAAGATAGCCTCTTTAATAAATGGTGCTGGAAAAATTGGGTTTCAACTGGCCAAAGATTAAAACTAGACCTATATCTCTCACCATGCACTAAACTAAAATTGAAATGGATTAAAGAGCTAAACATTAAAACAGGAACACTGAACTGGCTGGAACAGAGGTGAGGTAGAACTCTTGAAGACATCGGTGTAGGAAAAGATTTTGTGAACAAAACCTCAGTTCCCCGTGAACTAGCACAGTCAATCAACAAGTGAGATCTTTTCTTATTAAAAAGCTTCTGGACACCAAGGGAAACCACCAACAGTGTGAAATGATAAACCACACTGTGGGAAAAAATTTTCACCAGCAGTCCCTCAGACAATGGTCTACTATCTAGAATCTATGAAGAACTTAAAAAAAATCAGACCTCCCAAATTTAAAGACCCAATCCAAAATTTGGCATATGAAATGAACTGACATTTCTCAAAGAAATAGACATAACAAATAAACATATGAAAAAATGTTCAACATCACTGGTCATTTGAGAAATGAAAATGAAAAAAACACTGAGATTCCACCTCACTCCAGAAAGAATGGCTGCTATCATGAAATCAACCAATAACAAATGCTGGCAGGGCTTGGGGAAAGAGGAACTCTATTCCACTGCTGGTGGGAGTATAGACTGGTGCAGCCACTGTGGAAAACAGTATGGAGATACCTCAAAGAACTAGGACTGAAAGTCCCATTTGACCCAACTATTCCCCTGCTGGGTATCTTCCCCAAAGAATTAAAAGAATCATACCACAGTGACATATGCTCCCTCATTTTTATAGCAGCACAATTTGTAATAGCTAATACTTGGAAACAGCCCAAATGCCCATCAACTGGAGATTGGATAAAGAAGATATGGTTTTTCTATAAAATGGAGTATTACTCTGCCATACAGAACAAGAAACTAGAGACATTTACAGCTAAATGGATGCACATTGAGGCCATACTCTTAAGTGAAATAAATAGAATACACACGTGTAAATACCAAATAGTTTCTCTCATATGAAAAACTGAAAGTGTAAATAAGGATCAAAATGTATAATTGATATTGTGAAATAGGAAGAAAAGTTGTAAGGAGTAGGGGAAGTAGGAGGGGTAGGGAAAGAAAAGGGAAAAGAAAAAATATGAGAAAAGGAAACAAATGGATACAAAGTCTTTGTAAATAGGGAAGGGAGGAGGGGGTGAAGGGAGGGCAGGGGAATGGGGAAAAAAATAAGAACCAAGATACATCATGTAAAGGTACAAGATTCTAATGATGAATGTAACTGTATTGTATACCTATAATGTACCAATAAACTTAATTTTATAAAACATTCTTTGAAAATATCCATGGACCTTTTCTTGTATAATAGATAATTTAAAATAGGAAGAAAAGGTCCAAATGGGAAGAGGAAGTGGGAGGGGTAGAGGCAAGGAAGGAAGGGAAAGGAATAAATATGGGAAAAGGAAAAAACAGGAAACAAAGTCTTTGTAAATGCAGAGGGAGGGAGGGGTTGAAGGGAGGGCAGGGGAATGGGGAAAAAATAAGAACCAAGATATATTATGTAAAGCTACAAATTCCTGATGATGAATGTCATCATATTGTATACCTAAAATGTACCAATAACTTAATGTTAAAAAGAGTTTAAAGAGAAAATATCCATGGAATAGTAGAAAAGTTGATAGTGTATTTAACTACAAATAAGATCATCATATAATCATAATTTGATGGTTTTCCAGGCTTATTCTCAACATAAATCAGTGGTATTCAAAATCAGTAGAATAAGGATAATAAAAAAAACCTGGGCTCCTTTGGATTCTTTTTGCCTCTTAATGCTGAAAAATGCATTATGATCTTAAAGACTTCTTCCATGGTAAGTCCTTGGCACAACAAATGTGGAGGGTTTCCTTGCCTAGGTCCTGCCCCCAGCCAGTTAAGTGACCATGAGTGCAAAACATGCAGCCATTTGTCACACCAGCAGAGGGCTCTAAAATTATACCTGCTAGCCCCAGAAATGGGATCTGGAGCAGAGTAAATGGAGGCTGGCTAGTGAAAGTTGGATTAGGTTTTCTTCCCTACTGCCATCTGGACCCAGAGGGTACCAGTCACATACACGTAGGTTTTCCTAGGACTGTTCTAGTTGTAGCACTGAAAAATCTCAACATACTGGCAAATCCCTCACTAGGATAGGAAATACCTGGCTCTTTACAGTGGGGGGAAAGAACAAAATTCATATGGAAAATAAAAATACAGTGATTAAAAGCAAAACAATTTTAGCATCAAATGAATATAGCACAGATTCTCCACCATCCATAGTCACTTCAGTTGTTGGAACCCATGATCTGTGCTTCACTTTGAGTAATGTGACTTAAGTGATCAATGTAAGGATCTTGAAATCATGAATGTTAAAAGTACATCTTTGACTTAATCTCTGGAATAACTATTGCACTTTGTACTGTGTTAGAGATAGCTTAATTTTTCATTATTGGGAATATTGTAACTGTGATCATTAAGAGCTCAGGTGATGAAATTGGGAACAATTATACTGTTAACACTATTACAACTCAAACACCACCAAACAAGACTAAATGACTATATTATTTTAGTGACAGAAGGAACACCACACCATATACAAAAAAAATATTTAGAATTGGGCACCATGGAGAAGAGGATATGAAAGCACACATGGTAACAGAATATCACATGTCTAGGATAAGACAGTTAAGTACTTCTAAATCAATGACATATTTGTCATCGAAATCAGACAGTTTATCTCCCTGAAAGACAATGATGTCCTGGCAAAACAACTACTGTTTTGTACATGTATATGTACAAGATGACTATCATCATTGCCTGACATACTGGCCTGCCATAAAATTTGATTTTAAAATGTGGGACAAGAAATGACTTTTGCAGTTGACTTTACTGTTTTGCTAATACATTAAAAGAAGGATGTCTTAAAGGGTGTAGGAATTTCACAGAAGTATAACTGTAAAATGAAACACAAATGTAAAAATACCTGATTGTGTCATAGGACAAATGGAAGCTTGTGATTTTTATTTTTTATTAAGTATAAGGAATATCTAATTACTGCATTATACTTATGTCCTCTCAAATTCTTACATTTGTATACAATACCTTAAGAGTATATAATAACATAGCCTATAGAATTTTAAATCTGGTAAAGAATTTTTTAAAAAGTTAAATTACTACATCATAGGACTTTCTGTTTCTTATTATAAAATACTGGTATAACTTTCTCAGAAACAGCATTTGTTTAATTAGTTTTAATATAAAATATTATCAATTGATAATGTTAATTAGTCCTGTTGCTTTATTTAAACAATGACATTTATGCAACTGAATAGTAAATAATACAGAATAATGTATAATTCAAATAAACTATTTTTCATGTCTTGTAAAAATAATTTATGCATTATCTCATGAATGTCATATCTTAAATCATTATGCTTTTCTTTTAGCTTGATACATAGTTTGATGTGGTTGTATATGTTGTTCCTAAAAAGCTGACAGCTTAGTAACATCCAAGTACACAAAAGTATGCCCACGACTTTCATAACTGCTTTGTAAGCTCCCATAAGGAAAGAGGTAGAGGTAGAGTGAACAGCCCAAATAAACTGCACTATTTTCCGTAGGCTCCACACCTTGTAAAACAAAGGACATCCCCGAGTTTTTCTCAGTTTCATCCATGTTTTTTTGACTTCAGAAAGAATACCATTCAGGAACAAAAAAAGTGAGGTATAAAAGAGGAAATTTCAAAAGGTTAGCTTGGAGCCCTTATAACAGGAGAAAGAAAACCAATTATGAAGCCAATAAGAAGAAAAATCAGCCTTAATGATTCCAAGGGCATTAGTACCAAATACAAATGACACTATTTTAAAGCAGGAATATTTGAAACAATCCAGGGAACTATTTAAATTTACTGGTCAAATTATACACAATGAAATTTCTACTTTTGAAGATTTCTGACGCCATACACAATTTTTCCTCAGTTACCAATGTTAGTGCTGATATACAAAGAACAGTATGGATTCAGTCTGTCAGTTTTTAAAAATAAAGTCATGTTCGTTGGCATCATTTACTTTGTAATCTGGCTGCAAATATCTCACTTATTCATTTATGTGTTGTATTTAATTAACGCAGTTTTAAGGATACTAACCTTTAGTCATATGACCATCATCGATACTTCCAAATTCTCCTTTCTTTAACTGACACTCAAGAGGGGAAAATCCTTTGTTACAATGACAATTTTGAAAATTGTTGCATATCTAAATTGATAAAAAAATAATTTCCTTCTAGTAAATATAAAATGTTTAAATCTTTACTTATAATATAGAAATGGAAAAAACTACAATAGGTATAAATTATGGTTTGTAGGATAATTATTTCCATATATTCACCCACTGTAAATGAATGTTTATAATAGTCTTAATAAGATTAAAAATCTTAATAAGATTTTATTTATATGTGCATTTCTATCCTTATTCTATATAATGTACATGTCTGTTGACAGTCTGAGAATCGAAAGATAAAGCCCTCAAGAATTATTAAGTCACCCAGAAAAAAGAAACAACTAGGCCCTGTTAAGCAAAAAATTATCTTTTAAAACTTTGTACCAGTAGGAAAATATTAAAAATGATTTCCTTTCTTTACATATGGGCATATGTATATATTGAGTTACACATGTCTCAGATTATCAACACAAATAGAGACATTTTGGTAAGTTATTTTGCCATAAAATGACCACTAAGCAAAAAGTTTAAAAACATTTTAATATATCATTAAAATAATTCACTTACTATTTCAACACCTTACAGCATCCTTTTTAGATTTTTAAACTCTTCATAACTAAATTCCCTGATCCTTAGTTTTAGTCCCCTAATTAAATTAATACCTAGCTCTCTTTGTTACTCAGAAACTTATGGATAAAATCAAATATACCTCAGAGTTCTAGTCATTAAATAAATTACAATACCTGTTTTATCAGAAAAATAACTCAGTTCTGAAAATTTATATATAAATCATTTTCCCTATTATAAAGAGGTGAGAAAATAGGCTAAAATAGATGGGAACAACTTTCATGACATGTAGTAAATGATGACTAAATATCTGACATAAACCAAAAAGGAATAATTTTTTATAAAGATGGCTTTTGATGGAGACTAATACTTATTCCATAGTATCTCATTCTAGAGACTTTATGTTAGAGAGATTAATCAAATTTCCTTTTGGAATCATCTGCACTTTAGAGAGCACATCTAGTTTTTCACAAACATCTGTCATCAAATAATTTCTCCTCCTCCTCTTCTTCTTCCATCTCTTCTTTTTCCTTTTATTCTTCCTCTTCTTCTTCTTTTACTCTATTTAATGCCAACCACAGCCAGACACAAATATCTCACTATTAATAGTAACATGCCCCTAATTATTATTAACTTGCTAGTTAGACCTGATAGCCCAGACTCTAAATTAACTATCAATACTTGAAATAAAATTCTAATGAAATTATTAGTTACTTTCTGCCTTCTCTTTGTAAAAAAAAAAAAATTTTCTTAATATGGTGACACAAGCACTTCTTGGACTTAGTGCACATCCACCCCCCACAGTTATCAAACATTCATACATCCAGAATTATCTTAAATGTTTCCTCTTTTCCTTCCCTAATAATTTAATTCCCTAATAATAGTTTGGTAAATTTCTTAAGAAAAGATTAAAGCTATAAATTATAGATGTTAAAATGTCATGATATAGCATGAAAGTGACTCAAACAGTGCCATTCAGATCATTTTACAAATCCTCCAGTTGTTTACTGAATTGTGAAAAAAATCATGTTCCTTTAAATGAACACTGTATTTACTTACCCCATTGCCACCACAATGTAGTTCAGGATCACAGCTTGAATTGAGAAGATGCTGAACATCTCTACAAACCCATTTATCACAATACTAAGGCAAAACAATGTGAAATGAAAAATAATCTCAGTCAAACAAATTGTGTGCATGGATACACATAATAAAAATTAGAGAAAATCCCTGAATTTCTGTTACCCAGAATTGGCACAAAAATCTGTGAGTACCCACTTTGGGAAAATATTTGTGTGGCTACAATGAAATAAACTACTTAACTTCAGAGTATTAAAATATTATCTTTTCTAAGGAGCTGAGAGCAATATTTTCTTACCATGTTGAATCTTACTCTCTTAAGAAGTAGCTGCAAAAATCATTTGGTCCTTTGAGTTCAGTAACTATCTGAGAATTTTTTAAATAATGCTCAACCTCAGACCATTATATCAACAGCTGCAAGGTTATACAATTACTGTGAGCAACCAGGGATGAGAAATATTGAGTAGGACAGGGAAGTCTTAATATTATGAGTATGAATCTCAAATGCAGAGAGTTGGCTAGTTGGCTGTTCCATGTGGAAAAAAATTGTAGAGAAAGAGAACATGATAAGAGATAATATGACAAAATTTAACATCCCTTCATGTTTAAAAACTTCAAAGAAACTGGGTATAGAAGAATTACATCTCAACATAATAAAAGCTATACATGACAAATATCATACTGCCTAGGGGGAAAGGGCATTTCATCTAAAATCAGGAACAAGACAAGATTTATCTAGTGCAAGAGATCCTTGTCTATCCATTCTTTATCATTCTCTTTGTACTTTACTTCACTCAAGTGAGAGATACCATACAGTATTTAATCTTGTGTGTCTGGTTTATTTCACTCTATAATTTCCCAGGTACATCTATTTTCCTACAAATGTCTCAAATGTGTCATTCTTCAGAGCTGAGTATTATTCCATTATGTATAGATATCACATTTTATTTATCCAGTTTTCTGTTGATGGGTATACAGGCTGCTTTCAAGATTTAGCCATTATGAATTGGGCTGCTACAAACATTGGTATGCATGTATTGGTATATGTATAGGAGCCTAATAACCCAAATAATGTAAACATTATATGCCACAACATGACGTATGACAAATAATAGCAAGAATAAAAAATGGGAGAAGGGAACTGGAGGAGGAGAGAGGGAGGGGAGAGAAGGGGGTTTAAAGAAAGAAACATGCTATAATATGCATGTGTAATCATTCCCCAAGATGATTATAAGCTACATGAACTACAAACATGTACAAATTTTTTAAAAAGACAAAAATTGCACCACTCTTATTCAATATATTAATGAAAACTTTAGTCAGAACAATCAGGCAAGAGAAAGTAGAAGAATAAAAAATCAACATAAAAACTTGATACCCTTCAGACACACGTGTTTAGATATTGCATTGTTTCACTGATGTGAGAAACCAAAAGGATAAATAAGATTCAAAATGTATAGTAGAGGGGCCAGGGATTTAGCTCAATGGTTCTGCCACCTGCCTCACAAGCACAAGGTCCCGAGTTCTATCCTCAGTATATATTTAAAAAATGCATAATAATATTGGGATATAGGAAGAAAATGTTTAAATGGGAAGGGGAATAAGGAAGTGGGGAGTGGGAAAGAAAGGAAGGAAGGGAAAAGAAAAAAGTGAATACAAGGGAAAATGGAAACAAAGCTTTTGTACATAAGGAGAGGAAGAAGGGTTGAAGTAAGGGGAGATTAGGACAAAAAAATAATCAGGATATGTCATGTACAGGTACAAATTCCCTACGATGAGTATGATCACTATGTATAGCTAAAAGGTACCAATAAAATTAATTTTATGAAATTGACACCTTTCCTATATACAAAGACTGAACTTTCTGAAAAATCAAGAAAACAATTCCATTCACAGTAGTCTCAGAAAATAAGAAAAGAACCTAGGACTATATCTAACCAAGAAAATGAAAGATCTGAACAATAAGTTAGATAAAAATTGCAGATCACTAAAGAAAGAAATTGAAGAAGACACTAAAAAGTGTAAAGCCATCCTATATTCATGAATAAGAAGCATTAATGTTGTTTAAGTAGCCATACTACCAAAAGAGTTCTATAGATTCAATCCAGTCAAAATGCCAATAATATTCTTCAAAGAACTAGACAAAAATTCATATGGAAGCACCAAAGTCCCTGAAGAACAAAAGGCAACTTGAATAATCCCAGAAACATCACAATACCTAATTTCAAAATATACTACAGAACCAATGTAACAAAAACATCATGATAGTGGTATAAAAAGTCATATAGATCAATGGGATACAACTGAGTATCCAGGATTAAAGCCATGTTTCTACTGTCATGTTTCAACAATGTAGTGAAAAACATACATTAGAGAAAAGACAGCCTTCTTCAACAAATGTTGAAAAAACCGCACATCTACATGAGGCAGACTGAAAGCAAATCCCTGTCTCTGTCTCTCTCTGTCTCCATCTGTCTCCCTGACCGCCCCCCATACACATACACACATACAAACAAAGAAAACATGAAGTAGAAATGGAAGTATTATGGAAGGAAAATAGGACCAGGGTGCCATGGTGGGGGGAAGTTGGCAAGAGAGGGTAACAGGGATATAATCAAAGTACATTATATGCATGTATGAAAGTGTTGAAATGGAACCCATTATTTTGTAACATTAATGTCAGCTAATAATTATAATTTTGAAAATCTCAAAATCAGTACCTAAATTTCATAAAAGGGCAAAAAAAATCCAAAGTGCACAATGTTGCAAGTAATATCGTATCATGATTATTTTATTTCAGTTGTGTTAGCTTAGTTTCCATGGTTTTAAAAGGAGTATTGATTCATATCCAAAACCAAAAAAATAATAATTTTCATATACTGGTGCTAAAAATGTGCCTTTTAGAAAGAAGTTTAGACTTTTTAGAACAATAAAATTAATTATTCAAGTATTCAGATAAGTGAATATGGTCAATATAACAGAAAAAGAATACTTTATACACTTAATATTTTTCTTCTATAGAAACATAGTGCACCCAAGAAGTAAATGAATATCTGCTCTGAAGAAAAAACTACTTTTTAATTTACCAGTGAAATATCTGAATTCTTGAATCATTAAGAGCCTTAACAGATTTTGCATGAATTAAGGTATCCATAAAGAAATTTTAGTCACAGTTTTACTATTACAGAAGTGCCAGTTAATTCCAAATATAAGTACTATTGTTTGAAAAATAGTTGAATAGCTTACTATAGTGAGAAAAATATAGATTCAGAGTATGCAAATGGAGACACAGGTAGGATTGGTCAGACTTCAGCAATTTGAAAATTTCATTAAATGTTCTGTTTCAGAAGCAATGGGGATCACTTTCTTTTATTTTATTGACACCACAGAAGATGGTCTTTTAAAACCCTTAAAGCTGTTTTAAGAGTTAGTCTCAGGAAAAGATGCCTTGTCTTAGAAAATTCACTCAATTTCATAATCCTTTCTGCTTAAATCCATAGTCATCACAACTCCCCTAGAGCTAATTCATGCACTATGTCTATCTTTAAAGTTACTTTTCAAGAATATTTTTCAATGTTTTGGGCTACCTGTCATCAATACTTTCTTGTACTGATCTCCTCAGCAAAATATTGTACATAAATATGTCTATTGTAAGAAAAACCCAGATGTTGTTCCATACATAATGCAGAATCAAAATAATTACCTAGAAAAATGCTTATTGAAATATACATTGTCTCAAGAATTTTGATATTATAGTTAAAGAAGATAGATTTTACCCTCCTTTCCTCCCCTTCTTGCTCTCCTTCCCTCCTTTACTGCCTTCATTTTCATTTCATTTTCTGAGATTTCCCAAAACCTAATTCATTGTACAAATTGGACTTAAAATTGTTCTTTCAAATTGAGATCATTTGACAGCATTGATCTTTGTAGGCTGCCCATATTTTTATGCATGTGGATTTATCAGGTAAGTACTTCTCTTGCACATTAGACAGCTATTGAAAAAGGAACAGAAGATGGCAACCTAAAATCCAGCAGCATATCACACACCCTCTTTAGGACTTCATGAAGAAAAAGGAAGAAAAGCTCAGAAAAATTAGAAACCATAGAACAACTGAGGACAATGCAGAGAAAAGAAAGGAGCAAGCTGGAATCCTAACCCCACCTCCTAGGGAGGAGGACCTGTCTCCCCAAACATAAGATAAACCTAGAGAGCGTTGTCAGTCTTGGAGAAAAACAACAGGTTGGGCCAGCAGTGGTAGTCATAAGAAAAGCTCACAGTTGGTTTAACCTGCAAATATAGCATGGAGTTTTACTCTAAAAGTTCTCCTTCTCGGTGGCAGACTAGGGTTAGAGAAGAAATCTATTGCAATGCCTGCCATGTTTGAGAGTGGTTAATCAAGAGCCATACTAGGAAAAGGTTAATTGTTTAAGACTGATCAGAAGTTACAGAACTACAGTTCAGGGTTTCTGAGGTTATGTGACCACAGTGACTTGTTTGGAGATGGCCACAAGAGAAAGTTGCAAGGAGTATGTGGGCTAGAAATGAACCTTCTGATATGTTTAAGCAACATCAGGCTTAAATCAGTAAGAACATGATGGTCTTGCCCTCTGAGGTAAGAAGAAAGGCCAGGCCTATGTGGTTTTAGAGGGAGCTGAGTCAAAAAGTGCTAGCATTAAGTCTGGGGGACTGCTTGAAACATCCATCCACTTGCCTTCATACAACAGAGAGCTCAGTGATCTGTTTGCTTTCTTCATCTGCCAAAGTGATCAAGGATATACCTTGGCTTAGACAATTGCCGCATCCTAGAATGTATGGGCAGAGAGGCCACTGGAGCAAGGGAGGCACCTCACAACCTATAGTCCATAAAGCTAACTGGAGAGAGCAGTGACTTGAGACACACAGATGGATATGGACAGTTGTAGCCCTGGAGTGAATACACCCCTAGAGCAGACATTATACCAGTGATTGATGATTGACCCTTCCCAGCAGGACGGAAGTCAGCATTCAGAAAAAAGTTAATTTGGAAATAAAATAGGACCCAATACTGACTACCTCTCCTTTATACGCAGTGGATTACAATACTGCATTTCCTGAAAAGAAACCACATATTCAAACATAGAGAGGAAATTTTTTGTTTTCCTTTTTCTTTGTTGGTTATTAGGAGTTTGAGTGTATATTTCTTCTTTTTGTGTTTTTGCTTTTCTCCTTCATTTTGCTTTGTTTTATCCTTTTTATTTGATTGCTCCTTTTTCTTGTTATTGTGTTACTTTTATTTCATTCTATTTTCCTTTACTCTTTAATTGAATCCTTTATTTCACTTATCTCTCCTCCTCTTCTCATCTTTTTTCTTTATTTTAAAACTTTCACATCTTTCATTTTCCTCTCCTGCCCCTCTATTTCTATTAGTATTGCTATCATGCTTTATTAATTTTTGATATTATTTGACTATACTATTGTTGAATTCTTTTCTATTGTTAATGGTGGCACAGTTACTACATTTAGTAGATATTTACCATGTCACTGGCTTGTCTTTTTGTCTATATAATTATTGAAGATTTCTTTTCTGTGGTTAAGAGTGATGTAGTGGAAGCTTTTATTGATTCATACAGTGTGTCAATAACCACTTTGTCTTTAACTCTGTTGTTGCTACTGATTTCTTTGTGATTTCAAGTGGTGGAATAGTTGTTACTATTAATTGGTTTTCGATGTATGCAAATATCTGGTTTGCCTGTGTGTCATCAAAATTATGTGGTTTGTTTCCAGAGAAATAGCTGTTGGGAAAATCACAGTGCACCTTCCCTTCCCAAAATTATTTGAGTTGGAAGGATCTTGAAAGAGAGGCAAAGGTGTACAGTCATTCCCACAGCTTGGCTTGCGGCCAAGAGGGCCATCTGGATCAACAAGCCTCCTCACAGGCAGGCAACTAAGCAAATCATGGGAGGGGACCAGCCTGAAGACCGGCTATTGAACTTAGACTGCAATATGTGTTCTTGGTACTCTGTTTTGTTGTTATTTCATTTTTTTCTTGTTTCTTTGTCATTCTTTCCTCTTGCTGTCTGTATTGTCTCTTTATTTTCCCTGGAAAAATAAAAATTAATTTAAATGGTTCCTTTCATGGGCAAGTCAGTCACAAAAATTGTTCTTAGAATATCCAAACAGATGCCTATTACCACCATATTAACAGGTCGCAACACTGTCAGAGTTGCTTTCAATCTACAGCTACATTTCCTTTCCTATATACCCCCTCTCTCACTACCAGAAATATTTCCTCAAACCCCTCAACACTAGCCCTTTACTCCAGCCACAAAAATAATTCTAACAGACTCCAATCTTCTGTCTCTTTCATATATTGATATTTTTCTTCTCTTTTTGTCATCTTATGGTTTTCCCCCTTCTATTTTTGCTTCCTTTATGCTTTCTCCTTCTCCTCTTCATCCCAGCCCATTAGTACCATATAGTATAGTCTGTATGGGGCACTGATAGAAGTGTAACATTGTTTTTTAAAAGGTTTTAGTGTAAATGATTGATGTATGGTTGGAGTTGTTGGTGCTGAAATAAGCAGTAGGGATGCTCTCCTTGCAACACAGTGTCTGGGTCTGAACCTATTAAACTAAGAAAATAAACAGATGCAGAAAAAGCTTTTGACAAAATCCAACATCCATTTATTTTTTTTAAAAACCTTGAAAAAAAGATATAAAAGGAACTTCATCTCAATCTGATAAAAGCCATTAATGATAAACACATTGTCATCAGGAACAAAATAAGATGTCCAGTATCACCACTTCTGTTCAATATATTCTTTGAAACTTTAGCCAGAGAAATCAGAAAATAGAAAGAAACAAAAGGGATATGTTTAGGAAAGGGAGAAGTCAAACTATACTTTTTTTAAAGATGACACAATCCTTTACATAGAAGACTGAAAAATTCCACCAAAAGACTCCTATAATTAATAAACAAATTCAGCAATGTACCAGGATATGAAATCAACACACAAAAATCAATAATGAACCTAGTGAGAAAGAAATTAGGAAAATAATTCCATTCACAATAGCTTTGAGAAAAAATAAATATTTAGGAATTAACCTATACAAGGAAGTGAAAGAACTCTTTAATGAAAAGAGTTGTACTCTGAAAAAGGCCATCAAAAAGATACCAGAAAATGGAAAAATATCCATTTCTGAATAAGTAGAGACAATACTGTCACAAAGTTCATACTACCAAAACTTATACATAGATGTAATGCAAATTCAACCAAAATAACAAAAGCATTCCTCACAGAACTAGAAAAAACAAAGCTAAAATTTATTTGGAACCAAAAGCAATCCTGAGCCATAAGAGCAGAGGAGGCAGGATCACAATCCTTGATTTCAAATTATATTACTAAGCTAGAGTGATTTAACTAACAGCATGGTACATGCACAAAACAGAAATGTGGATCAATGGAACAGAATGAGGATGGAGAAACAACTCCAGGCATGTTCAACTATCTGATCTTTGACAAACTGGCTAAAAACATATGTCCAGGGAAAGTCAGACTCTTTAACAAATGATGCTGAAAAATTGTTTACGCACACGCAGAAGACTGAATTGAGACCTATACCTTTCACCACGTAGTAAAGTAAAATCAAAGTGGATCAAAGGCCTAGATATTCTTGGGAGCCTGAGGCAGGAAGATGGCCACAAGTTTGAGGGTAGCCTGGGCTAAGTAGTGGGTTCAAGGCCAGGCTGAACTACATATCAAAAGCCTGTCTCAAGAAAAAAATCAAAACAAAAACAGAAAGGCCTAAATATTAAAACAGAAAAACTTTGCTGGAAGATGAGATAGGTAAAACTCTTGAAGGTACAGATATAGGTAAGGACTTTCTAAATAAATTTCTATCTAAATAAAAATTCTATCTAAATAAAACCCAAATTGCACAAAAAGCATTATCAAGATTCAAGAAATGGGATTATATCAAATTAAAAATCTTCTGCACAGCAAAGGAAACAACCAATGAATGAAGAGATAACATAAAGGATTAAAACGCATTTTTGCCAGCGACTCCTCAGAAGACTAACATCTAAAATATATAAAGAACTCAAAAACTTAGATCCCCCAAAATAAAGACTCAAAGAATAGACAATTGAAATGAACAGACACTTTTTAGAAAAAATACAAATATATGATAAGTACATGAAAAAAGTGTTCAACATCTCTGGCTATTAAAGAAACACAAATTAAAACAACACTGCAATTCCATCTTACTCCAAGAAACAATGGCTATCATCAAGAAATGACAAATGCTGGCAAGGCTACAAAGACAAAAGAAACCCTTCTACATTGTTGGTGAGAATGTAAACTAGTACAACCACTGTGGAAATCAATGCACAGTTTCCTCAAATTCCATTCAACCCAGCTATTCCATTGCTAGGTATAGTATCTTCCCAGAAGAATTAAAGGCATCAAATTACTGTGATACATGCATACCCATGTTTATCATAATAAAACTTATAATTTCTACATATTTCAAGTAGAAAGGAGACTAAGAGATGAGGGAGGAAGGGAGGGGAACAGAAAGTAAAAAGAACTAAGATGTGTTATGTACATATACCAATTCCCCATGATGAATGTAATTATGTACAGCAAACATGTACTGTGCTAATAAAAAATTAAAAGATATATTATAAATTAATAAGGAACTAAATAATGTCATTTAGTATATATATATATTCTTTCTATATCTACCTAGTTTATGAAAAGAGGTAAAATAGCACTAACAAAAGTTTTTCAGATGCTAATGTGTCTTGGGGTTTCTTGGTTTCATTCTGTTTATTTTTTTGAACTATAGGATTCTGATTGATATTTTAATGAATAAGATTAAAAATATAAGTAAACTGTAAATAAAAATAATGTGTCCTACCAGACATTTTTCCACAAAAGATCCATAATTTGATGGCAGATTTGCTTATGTAACACTAACATTTGTATAAATAAATCAAAGGGTTTTCCTTCATCTATTTGATTTAACATGTATTAAATATATGTGTTAATGAAGAATTATATTTCATAGTTGAGTGTCTCAACTTATGTGACATTCCAACACATACACAGAATTTTCATTCTTGTAATTGGTATAATGTTAGGCTGGCTCTCGCTCAGGTGGGCAATGCAGGTCAGCCATGGTGTGGACCCCATGCAATTGTTGAGGCTCTAGCCTCAATTCTCCTTCATGTTGCCCTCATAAGACAACATATTGGGATGGAAATAAGTGAAAATAATGAGAAGGGAAAAGCAGAAATCGTTGAATTGTCACTGAAGATCTAACCCCATCTCCCTTGCTCTTAGTAGCTGTTGACAGATTAGTGAAGACACATCCATCACTCTGCTCTCCAAGGAGCAATCTAACAAACAACAATACACCATGAAGACTTTACTAGCTCTCAACCATAAAGGACCCAGATTTGACACTGCTGTGGTGAGTTCTTATTCTTGGTATTAGCTAGTGTCATTTTGAAACCTCTCTTTTGTTTTTATTAGCCTAAAATATAAGAAAAATTTTGTTTTTCATTGTTTTATTATTATATATAAAATATACATTCTTCTGTATTGTGTTGATTTATTTTTCATATATGTTAATAAAAATAGTCTATATTACTAAAAGAAGAGGAACTTCACTAAGACTACTTTACTAAGCTCAGAACCAAGGCCATACACCTTACCTGACAACTATTTGCTGGAAAAATCTTAACAAAAACCTTATCAATTGTAAAATTGCAAGAGGTGAGACATGGATAACAATGTAGGGATATAAAGAATAGAGAAAAATGTCAGCAACAAAGGGACACTATAACTATATGATAATTTCATACACAGTAATAATTTAAAATAACTTTAATCAGCTGGGGATTTAGCTCAGTGGTTCTGCCACCTGCCCTGAAAACGCAAGGACCCTAGTTAGATCCCCAGTACAATAAATAAATAAATAAATAAATAAATAAATAAAAATAAAATAACTTTAATTGAGGTTTAGTATCTTACCCCAAAGAAAAATAAAAAATACACAAGTTGCATAAAACTAATTCAAAATAATTATGGTTAGGCCAAAAATGAATATGGGTATAAAATGCAGTGATATCAGGGAAAAATTGATTTGAATTAAAAAATTCAACAATAAAATTGATATCATAAAATGAACCAATCAAAATTCCTGGAATTTAAGCTCAGCAGAATGAATCCACCAGGCATGGCAAGAAATTAAAAGCAAAGGGGGAGAATCCAACAAAAGAAAAATTCATGACAATGATAACTCAGTACATATCAGTTATAACCATCAATATTAATGGTCTCAACTCACCAATCAAAAGAAATAGACTGGCAGAATGGGTCAAGAAGCAAGATCCAACAATATGCTGCATACAAGAAACACACTTAATTCAAAAAGAAA
>NW_004624780.1:4101245-4119142 GCF_000247695.1 Heterocephalus glaber
ATACACATTGAGGTGATATTAAGTGAAATAAATAGGACACACATGTGTAAATACTTAGTTTCTCTGGTGTGAGAAACTGAAAGTGTAAATAAGAACTAAAAGGTATAATAGATAATGTGAAATAGGAAGAAAAGGGGCAAAGGGGAAGGGGAAGTGGGAGGAATAAGAGAAAGAAAAGAAGGGAATGGAATTAATATGAGAAAAAGAAAAAATGGAAACAAAGTCTTTGTAAATAGGGAGGGATTGAGGGATTGAAGAGAGGCCAGGGGAAGGTGGAAAAATAAGAACCAAGAGAGATTATGTAAAGGTGCAAATTTCCAATGATGAATGTCATTATATTGTATTGAGAGACCTAAGTTAGCTTAAGAGACTCCATTTTGTCTGAACTGCCCTGGTCCTGATGGGAAAACTGTCCTCTGTGTGGACTCTGAAGGGGGGGGGGTCTTATCTCACATTTGTACTCCTGTGTGATGTCTCAACACACCAGATGTTCTTATCTCATGCCTATACTCCTGCTTTTGATTGATGCTTAAGGGTTTAGACCAACAACTACAAAAGCTCATATAGAACCCACCCATTGTAAATAATGGTATGTGTGTTTACATTTTATAAGGGCCAGTTTTACATTATGTATCTGGTAACCCAGAGGTGCTAACTACACATTCTTTCTCACTTCTGTAGATATGCTTACTGCAGGACTAGGGAGGGGGGAGGAGGAAAGGGTTTTCTTTATAAAAACTGACCAAAAGCTCAGTTCCGGGCCAGTCTCCTTGCAGGGGATTTGGTCCCAGCCAGAAATAAAGTTCTCTGTGGACTTTACATCATGTCATGACTTGGGTGATTATCGTTGTCCGGGACCTAGCCCCAAAATTCTACCTAAAATGTCCCAATAAAATAAAATTTAAAAAAATAAAAATAATGAAAATATATGGAAAAAAAAGAGTTGAGCTACAGGTTTAGACTGTTTCTCTACTACTAATAAGACAGACCTCTAGACAAATGATTTAAAAAACCAAATCTTTGATGGATTAAAAACTACCCAAACCTTCTCTCCCCCTCCTAGGCAGGGTCTTCATCATTTATGTGTGTAGGGGAGAAAAATACCTTTGCTGATAGGTTGGGGACTTACAGAGTGCTGTATGTTAATTTTGTATGTTTAACCAGCTTAAGCTTTATTTGGACTTTTTCTGTTTGCTAGTGAGTTAGAAACTCCCCTTAAACTTTTCTCCAACTCATTGGGAGTTTACTTGAGAATGCATTGTAGTCAGACCACTCCTCCTTCCAGAAAGTCAGACTAAGGCAACTTGCAACAACTATTTTGTCTTATACTAGGGAAAATAACAATCAGTAACTTACATTTGTGCTTTTACATGCTAACTAGAATATGGGACTATTTGGACCAGCCTTTCTCTTCCTTAAAGCATGCATAGGAAGTTGATAAGAGTGCCTTTACTATGTGGATTTTGGCTGCTAGGAGGACCTATGAGTTTCAAATTCTTAGTGAATTTAAAATGAACCTTAAAGGAGTAGCCTTGTATTTCTGCTAATAAAAGTTGTCCAAATGACTGGATAGACCACAGAAATTTCTCAGAGCTTTCTCTGTCCTAGGGTGCAGGGAAGAATCTCTGATTTATCATCTCTGATGGTGATCTCTTTTGCAGGAAAAGTGCCCTACTTTGACTGATGACTTATTTTCCTCTCTCTTTCAAGGAACTAGTGTGAGACCAAAGTGATTCCATTTTGCTAATGTGAGACCAGAATGACTCCATTTTGCCCAAAATGGAGTAGTCTCCTTTGTTCTCTCAAAATAATGGTTAAAATGTGTTTGCTCTGAGACAGGAGACAATCTGTAACAGGACAAGATTCCTAAGTTTATTACTCAGCCATCTGTTTACCCTAGAAACAAATGTTCTGGGCCCACTATCTATAGGACAATCTGTTAATGTGCTGACTATCCACACAGGGTGGTCGTGACTATTAGTCAGGATGTCTGCTGACCATCAGTATGTGACAGTGGGCCACTAACCTTTGTCCCCCTTTTCCCTTGTAAAACCTATACATAATCCCTCTCAACGCCCCCCATGAGCCTAGCCAATCAGAGATCTACACTTCATGCATGCTAAGCGCCGACCAATCATTGTAATTGCTAGATGAAACCTTGCTGTAACTTCTATAAAAACCCCACTAATTTGAAATTCTGGGCTCTCAATCTCGATCCGCTGTGTCGGTGACAATTGACAGTCCCTGCTTAAGCTTGAATAAACGACCCTCGTGTGTTTACATTGGAAATGGCCTCCTGGTGGTCTTTGGGACTTCGCAATCTGGGCACACCACTAGATAGCAGTGGTTTAAATCTCTTTATTTGCTAGCAATATTTTCTTCTCTGAACATGACTGGCATGGCTAAAGTCAACTGTAACTTGTGCTTTGAGAGTACCTACTGGAGTAAGGATGTGAATTACCAAGGAAGATAAGATAGCATGCTGGTAAAGAGTAGATAGTCCAGTCCAGTTTTATTTTCTGGTTTTCTCTTCAGATGGTAGCTACCTACCCTGGGGTGGTATAAACTTTGGGGGACACCCTAGAGGGCACAGAAATCAACCAGAGACTTAAGGGACAACATATCTGTTTCTCTTGTTTCAGATTAGGAGCTTCATATCTGAACCTCTTACTCCTTTGAGATATATTAAGGAGAAATTTAGTATTTCTCTACACCTGTGCATGTGTGAGACCAAAGTGACTCCATTTTGCTTATGTGAAACCAGAATGACTCCACTTTTGCCCAAAATGGAGTAGTCTCCTTTGTCCTCTCACATTAATGATTTAAATGTGCTTGATCTAGGACAAAAGATACAATCTGTAACAAACCAAAGTACCTAAGTTAATTACTCAGCCATCTGTTTACCCAGGAAATGAACATCCTGGGCCCACTATCTGTAGAAACCGTCTGTCAATGTGCTGTCTGTCAGTGCTGAGTGGTCGTGACCATTAGTCACCGTGTCTGCTGACCATCAATATGTGACAGTTGCCCACTAAGCTTTGTCCTTCTTTTCTTTTGTAAAACCTATATGTAATCACCCCTTACCCCTGATGAGTTCACCCAATCAGAAATGTACACTTCATGCATGTTAAGCGCTGACCAATCATTGTAACTGCTAAGTAGAGAATCTCCAAACCTTGCTGTAACCTCTATAAAAACCCCGCTAATTTGGAACTCGGGGCTCTCAATCTCGATCCGCTGTGTTGGTGACAATTGAGAGTCCCTGCTTAAGCTTGAATAAATGACCCTCGTGCGCTTACATCGGAAACAGCCTCCTGGTGGTCTTTGGGACCTCACAACCTGGGCACAACACATGGTGTGCCTACCTCCTAAAGCCAAATACACAGAGAAAAGTACTATGATGCTATCTCACCATTAGAATTATACTGTAAAAGAGAGAAAATGGTCAAAATCATTTTAAATTGAGATTTTATGTTAAGGAGTAATTCTTGCTTGTGTTCAAATGTAAATGTGGGCCATAGAAAAAGGAGAGACACCTCACCCTTAAGGCATTCAGTACCTCTAAGCCTAAGGCTACTCCTGGCCCTTTAGAACCTGAGAACAAAGTTTCCAAGACAACTTTAAACCTTGACAACCAGGTGCTGAGGGTGGAATTTCTAGGTCAGCCATAATTAATTATGAGGCTATATCCATTCTTAGCTAAGTTGTTCAGGTCCCTCAAAGACAATATCCCTTCCAGGAAGTAAATGGCCAATATGGAACTACCTGCATTCATGTGTCTTTTTCTTTCAGTGATCTAAGACAGATCAAATGAGTTCAAACAGTTTTAGGTCTTTGAAGAACTTACTATGTAATGTTGCTCTTAAATCAAACATTGATTTCTAATGAGACACAAGTAGTATTACAAGCTGCTACTACATATAGAGACAAATATCTTAATTTTGGAAGCTCAAAAGACTGGCAATCAGGAACAACTGGTTCTACAGGAACACACGCAGTTCCTTTAAAAGACCCCCAGTGGTCCGCCAATCAGATAGGAGATTAAATAGAAGACATTTTCAGTCATGTATTCTTTTTTTGTGTGTGTGCTGGAGATTGAACTCTGGATCTTGAGCTTGAAAGGCAGGTGGTGGAACCACTGAGCTAAATCCCTGGTCCCAAGGCATGTATTCTTGAAGGTCTAAGAAACATGAGAGCTAAACCCTTCCGTTAATTTAAATTGTCAACTATTTATCAGGAAAAAGATGAGGACATACCTGGATCTGTTGTGGCCAGATCGCGAGGTCCCCAAAGACCACCAAGGAGCCGATTCCGATGCAAACACACGAGGGTTGTTTATTCAAGCTCCAGCAGGGACTCTCATCCAACACTGATGCAGCGGGTCAGGATTGAGAGCCCCGACTCTAAAACACCAGGGGTTTTTATAGAGGTTACAGCAAGGCACGGGGTTTCAAATCACACGCAAATCACACAATTGGCTAGCATTTAGCAAGTTTTGAAAGTTTAAACCTAATTGGTTGGGCCTTGCATGCTGAACTGCAAACGACTGTTCAAGTCATCGAAAAGAACATCTGGGATACTGGGGTATTGGGGTAACTACTGATTAGCTGTTGTAGGCCATCAAGAAGAGCATCTGGGACATTGAGGCAGCTACTGATTAGCTGTTGTTCGGCTAGTTGCTAGGGGACTGCTGAACATTATCACAGGCAGGTGGCCAAAGTGCATCTTGTGGTTTTTCTTGGAACTAGAATTTATGTCCAGGCCACCTTACTCTAAGATGGGGCCAAATTTTAAAATGGAGTTACTCAGGTCTCACAGATCCTGATTTGATAAAAGAAAATAGTGTAATTTTTCCAGTCACAGTCTTATAATATGTGGATAGTATAGTGTTATGTGTCCCCTTAAAAGAGCTTTCCAAGCCAAGACACCTGTGCTCTACTAAATTTTCTAACAGACTTGGGTTATAAGGTCTCTAGATCTAAGGAGCAACTTTTCAGCCTTGAGGTAAAATATTTAGGCCTTATTATATCTAAGGGAACCTAAAGACTGGGGGAAGAAAGAATTAAACCAATTCTTTCCTTTCCACAGACCAAGACTCTAAAACAGCTAAGGAGATTTCTAGAAATTACAGGCTTTCATGGCCTTCAGATAGCAGGATAGAGTGAGATTTTGTGACCCCTCTATTAGCTTGTAGAAAAACCCAAGAGACAGACACCTGGGAACCTTATTCCCAGACAGCACTCCAGAAGCTCAAACAAGCACTTCTCAGTGCCTTACCTACAGGACACCATTTCATTTTGTATGTTAATAAAAGGTGAGACATGGCTCTGGGAGTGTTTCTACAAGATCAGGGACCTGCTCAACAGCCTGTACGATATTTAAATTATAAATTAGATACTATAGATTCAAAATAATTTATTTAAAAAGAAAAACCCTAAACAATATAGTTAGAACACTTTTATTCTCTTTCAAGGGGCAAAAAGAAGCCATTTGGGTTCTTTGATTATTGGTTTGATTTTCTGCTTGGCAATTCAGTTGGAGTTAATCATGGCTTTTATCTCCAGAGACATGTTTTGCTAAGGATTGCAGATCCACTCTGGGAAAGCTCCTGATCTTAATTGTCCTTCTAGGCCCGAGATGGTTAAGATTTAGTTCTTGTGCCAGACTTAGAGGCACTCTTCTTTCCCTCCTCCATGGCCCTGCTCCTGAGAAACAACACAGTTTGATTCAAGGCCCTTCCCTCCCCTGTGGCTGCTGGATTTCAAGACAAAGCTTACAGAATAGTGAGTTTCCCCTCCCTGGAATCCTTTCAGAGTAAAGCTGACCTTCATTTATCTCTGGGCCATATAGAAAACTGGTCTAGGTTTAATCCTGAAACTCTCAAAAAATAAATGTAAAAGTTTTAGTTTGGATTTATCTGTCTTTCAGCCCTCAGGCAAAATTAGAGAATGTAAGAGCAGCTAACCTGACTCTGACCACTTCCTTGCACCTCTAGTCTGCTGCCAGCACTGGATGAGATAAAGTCAAGGGACAGCTTAGATTGGGCACAGAACAAGAGGGATAGACAGGGATGCCTTCTTTCCCTTTATTTCTTTTCAAAATGGGAAAAACTGTCATAGGTAGACATCTGCAGCACAGCAGGTTGGAGCCTTGGCAGGCCTTCTTTCCTCACTGCTTGGAATTCATACTTAGCTCCAAAGAGTGTCACCTAGTCTGTTCTACATGCAAACCTGGACTGAGCAGACCCCCACTGGAGATAGTTAAAATTACCTTTAATAGTTTGTCCCTTTAGAGGGAACAATTACATGTGGCTAGCAAACAACTATGGTTATCAAAGCAACAATGAAAAGCCTGTGCAGCTGGATATTCCAGTAAAATAAACCATCAGCTTAGGGCCCATTTTAAAATGGTCTTTGCTTTCACAGGTGTAGAAGATTTTTATTCCTTTTAATTTTTATTACAAGAGATCTCTGTTAATTGATCTAAAAAATTCTGACTAGTCTTTTTTTATAATTATAAACCTAAAACTTATAGAAGTTATTACAATTCAACTTGGCCAAATACATCTGAGTGCACTCTGGCTTATAAACAAGTTGTCTTATGTGTGTGTCTGTGTGTTCAATTTGTTACAACACGTTCAGCTGTTATGTTTGAGCTTTTTTCTTTTGGTATTTTGGATTTTTTTAAGATGTTTGCCTGTAACTATAGATAAATGTCACTAAAGACATACTTCTTCCAGGTTGCCAGATTATCCAAATAATGTCAACTGGTTTTACAAATACAGTACATATTGTTGTCTATATATATCTTGGGAATTTTTCATTGGTCAAAAATAATGTGTTTTAATTGTTATGATCTGGCTCTCATAGGTCATCTAAAAATTTGTTAAGATAATTAAATAAAGAGCCTTGGGCTTAGGAAAACTACTGAACAGGACTCTCCTTACTAAATAAAGGAGCAGCTGCCTGGAAAAATTTATTCCAGCCTTTGTTCACAAAGGGAACCCCAATAATTTCCATACCCTTGTGGGAAATACATCACTAAACATATCGTTGTGATATGTACACATTGGTCATGGTCTAAGTTTTCTGTGGGAAAACAAGGTTTTATTCAAAAGGTTTCTGGTACAAAACAAAATTAAGTGACAAAGGGTTTCATGTAACTGATACTCATTGTTATTTCATGGTATATATATATTCATGCCTTCCGGGTGTACAAGTCTTCTAGGATATTGTTTATGGTAATGATCTTTTTTGACTCAGGTATCTGCCTTTCTCTTGCATTCCAGCTACTTGTGATAAGAGGTACATGTCAAGCCAGCATGAAGAAACCAGTCAAATAATAGTTTTCTTAAAAATTTATGTGATGTTATATGTGTCACCACATTTAGGGATGTTGACTCATCAAACAGTTGAAACAATGTCACACACTAAAATTAGAGGCTAGATATTATGAACTCCTAAGGTACATTTATAGGCCAATATGTATGTTCTCTTTAGATGGCATCCTTCTAAAGGATAACAAATAAGAAATAAAAATTTTCTTTATGTCATTTAATGTCTTGTGATCAGATGGAGGTGTTTGATTAAGACTATTCCATACTAAGATGGAAAGTAAGTGTTACAAAGATAATGTCATCATAGTTTTCATGCTAAAATACTATGTGTAGCTCTTAATCTTAAGTTTCTTTATAATGTATAACTGTTGTCTATTAACATTCTGCAGGGATTCAACTACTAAAACAACCATGGTTGGAAGAAATAACAGCCCTCTAACTGTGCTTTATACTTCAAAAGTGCTTGATGTTTTAACTATTATAATGGTCAAGCTCACTGCTCCTATTGAAATACTTATGTCACTGATCTTCTCTTCTGGGTGTTCAACAACTAAAGTTTGGAGGCCAAAACTAGAAGGGTAACTGGGCTATGAGGACAGCAAATATTTTGGCCCTGGCCCCTCAAGATCAACAAAGATGGAGTACACAAAGGAACCTTTCCTATAGGATCCTACATCATTGGTAAGTCACTCAACCTCCTGAGTAGGGAAAATGCTGGGCATCAGAGGACAAATGTACTGTGTGCCAGAGGAGGGTCACAAAGAGGGAAAAATCTCCCATGCTTTCACTACATGCAACATGGTCAAGCAAGGCTGTGACCCATCCTAATGGCTGACACTGACAGAGGAGCTGAGAGGCTCTATGCATGGTTCCAAAGTAATGCCTGAGGAGACTTAACTGACCTTGATAGATAGCAAGAGGTTCATTCTGATTGACACAGGTCTCACTTTAACTTGGTCTTAAACATCCAGCAGAAAAGAATAACCAAAAGAGGTATAAAATAATATCATAGTAATAAAGCTAGATATAAAAAGGGGCTCTAATCACTGACCCCTTCTGGCAGTTTCTAGCTACACCAATAGCTGCCTGCTATTGTAGGTCATTAGGAAAAAATTACGGTAAAAATCTATGAACTCAGCTAGAGTTTTAAATTTCTTAGCAAGATTAGTTCTTCAAATTGTCTCTTCTTTTTTTTTTTTTTGGTACTGGGGATTGAACTCGGGACCTTGAACTTGCGAGGCAGGCAGCAAACTACGGAGCTAAATGCCCGGCCCCCAAATTATCTCTTCTTACAGCTAAAATAGAGACTTATGACAAAGTATCACACTTATAGATAACTTTTACCAATAAAAAAATTTAAGAGCCAGCAGGTTACAATCACTATTTCAATTTCTAAGTGTGACTTTCTCCCCAACCTACCCTTTCATTCTAGTGTGCTCAGTCTTAGATTATGCATGCTCTAATTTCTTAAGTTTTGTTTATTCCTACCTAGAGGCTGCAAAACTCCAAACAGTGATACAGGTGGAACCAATGACAAAAGTTCTAGACTTCTTTTACCGGGATCCACCAGATCAACCTTGTAAACAGCTTATAGCTGCTAAACTATACAATATGACTTCTATGTTGTATTCTGAAGTCCCCTGGACCTTCTTATCCTCTTTGTGGGAGGCTATTACTAGTTCCTCCCAGTGGAAACACTTGTTGGCTATATTCATAACAATCCTGCTGACTTTATAATTTGGCCCATGTATTCTTAACTGTTTCTTTGGTTTTGTCTCCTCCAGACTTAAAGCTATTAGGCTACCCAAGATTACAATGCCTGGTACCTATCAAAGGCCTTTAGATAGACCCTCTGTAGAATAATTCTGACTGCTGATCACAACTATGACCCTCTTCAGCCGGAAGTAGCTAGATTGATCTTCACCCTTTGCCTCCTCACAGCAGTTAGGGGGGAATATTGTAGATAGGTAACTAGATATCTTGTAGGCAGTTATACAGGGCCTCCCTTAAGGTGCCAGCCCTCCAGGAGCCAACACAGCAAGGAGCCAACATGGAGTAAAATTGAGGAACATTCACTGGTTAGCATTATCAAAAGGAGAATTACTACTTCCCCTAGAGATAGATAGCAGTGATTGATATTCTAAATGGTAAATTCCTTGTATGTGATTTGTCTTCCCATTTGATCCCCATTTAATCAATATTACTTGGGTGACTGTACTTACAATCTTATTGGTTGGTCATGGTTTTGCCCCACCTCATGCCCACCTTTAAATTTCCATTGGGTCTTATAGTTTTGTCCCACTTTGTACCTGCCTCACCACATGGCTTTGCTGTATAAAACATCCTTGAAAACGGGGGTGAGTGGGCAACCCACTTTCCAGGGCTCCTTTTGTCTCTCTTAGGCAGAAGCTTTCTTTCTCCCAATGAACTTTTCCTACTCTTAAAAAAAAAAGGAAAATTTGAAAATATATAGAAGCAAAGGAAACGTCATAAGCACAACATGCACATGCCCAAACTTATACACTGGAAGTGGTGCTTAGAGGGGATTTATGACTATAATTCTTATATTACAAGTAAGAAAGATCTCAGATCAACAATGAAACTTTAAATTTAGAGGTTTAGAGAAAGAATAGCAAAATATACCCAAAGCAGGCAGAAGGGAAAAGAACTAAACATTGGAGCAAAGATAAACAAAATAGAAAATGAATAACAATAGAGATAAAATCAGAGTTATTTCTTTGAAAAGATAGAAAAATTGACAAATCATTCATTGGAAATACTAATAAAAAGAAAACTCAAATTATTAAAGTCAGAAATTAAAGTCAGAAGACTGTTAACAATTGTACAAAAAATAAGAAAAGTTTATGAGAGTATAGGAACAATCATATGCTAACCAGCTTGATAGTGCAGTTAAAATAGACAAATTCCTAGAAATATAAAATCCACTAAGAATATATCATGAATAAATAGAAAATTAGAATAGACCTATAACTAGGTAAGCACAGTACATTTATAATAAAATATCTTCCTACAAATAAAAACTCTGAACACACTTTACAGAATTCTACCAATTATTTAAAGAAATACCACCAATCCATCTCATATTTTCAAAAAAACTGAAGATGAGGGAACATTTTAAACTTATTCTATGAAACCAGCACTACCCTGATACTACAGCCAGACAAATACCTTACAAGAAAACTATGAAACTTTATTTTAAAAAGTAATGAAAGGACACACATGTGTAAATACCAAATAGTTGCTCTGGTGTTAGAAACTGAAAGTGTAAATAAGGATCAGAATGAATAATTGATAATGTGAAATAGGAAGAAAAGGTCTAAAGGAGTTGGGGAAGTGGGAGGGGTAGGGGAAAGGAAAGAAGGGAAAGGAAAAAATATGAGAAAAGGTAAGAATGGAAACAAAGTCTTTGTAAATAGGGAGTGATGGAGGGCTTGAAGGGAGGGCCAGGGAATGGGGAAAAAATAAGAACCAAGATACATCATGTAAAGGCACAAGTTCCCAATGATGAATGTAACTGTACTGTATACTTAAAATGTACCAATAAACTTAATGGAAGAAAAAAAATGTAATGCAAAACTGCGTACCAAAATATTAACAAACCAAATTCAGCCACAGCATATTAAAAGCATTATGCACCATGACTAAATTTTATTCTGGAATGTAAGGATGATTAAACATACAAAATTTAATTGATGCAATATGCCACATTAACGGAATGGAGAAATAACAGATGGAAAAGGGGTGCTCAATAAAATTCACAAGAAAAACATTCAACAAATAGGAATAGAAAAACCATTCAAAAACATAAAATTCACATAAGGAACGCTCACAGTGAATGTCATATTAGGTGATGTAAACACATTAAATATTTTCCTCTAAAATTAAGAGGAAAACAAAGATGCCAGGTTTTACCACATCTACTCAATGATGTGTATTTCTAGAAATTAAGAGAGAAAAAGAACAAATCGCATACTAAATTGGAGAGTAAAACTAGCAGTTTTTACAGCTCACAAATCTATATGTGGAAAATATCCTAAAACACACATCCAAACAAAGCTATTAAAACTAATGAATGAATTCAGCAAAGAATCAGAATTAAAAAAACCACACAAAACTCAGTTCCATTTTTATTTACTAACAATGAAGTATCTGAAAAGAACAGTAAGCCTACAGCTCAATCTATTATATCAAAAGGAAAATACTTCACCTTAACAAGGTGAAAATCTTGTAAAATGATGAAAACCATAAGACACTGTTAAAGATGACATAAATAAATGGAATCACATTTCATGTAACTGAATTTGAAGACTAATAGTACTAAGTTGTTCGTACTACTCAAAAGTGAGCTACAGATTCTTGCAATCTCCATCAAAATATCAATGATGTTTTTGTAGAAATTAGCAGTAAAATTTATATGGAAAGTCAAGGGACCCCAAATCATCAGACAATCTTACACAAGGAGGAAGAAATCTGGAGGACTCAGCACTTCTTGATTTCAAAACTTAGCACAAAGCTACAGTAGTGAAAACAATGTAGTACTAGCATACAGACAAACTACAAATGAAATGTGATAGGTAGCCCAAAAATACTCTTGTTATGTGTTCAAATAACCTCACACAGTCACCAAAACCATTCCATGAATAAAGGACAGTCTCTTCAACAAATGCTGCTGTAGTCAAAAGAATGGAGTTGGACTCTTATTTAGTATCATGTACAAAAATTAACTGAAAATTAATTTTAGATCTAAACATAAGGGCTTAAAACTATAATACTCTTGAAAATTCAGGGCAAAATCTTCCCAACATTGGATTTTCCAGTGATTTCTTGGATATGACAAGGAAGGCACAGTAAACCACAAATAAGATTCAAATGGCCAATCAGCACATTAAATGATGTTCCACAGCTGGGGATTTAGCTCAGTGGTTCTGCTGCCTGCCCCACAAGCACAAGGACACGAGCTCTATCCCCAGTACAAAAAAAAAAAGATGTTCCACATCAGTAATCATTAGGAAAATGTAAATCAAAACTGCAATGAGACAACTTCCTAGCCACCAGGATACATGCTATTTAAAATTAAAAAACACACAAACAGAAAATACTGTTAGTGGAAATGTGAAGAAATTGTAAACCTTATGAAATGTTATTGTCAATGAAAAATGATACAGCCACTAGTGAAAAAAATATGGCACTTTCTCAAAAACATAAAATAGAACTGCCATATGACCCAGAAATTCCACTTCTGAGTATGTACCAAAAAATAATTGAAAGCAAGGTGTTGAAGATATATTTGTACTATTTGTATTACCATGTTCATAGTGGCATTACTTGACCAGGCTAAAATATGTAATCATTCCAAATATCCACTGACAGATCAATGGGTAAGCAAAATGTGACATATACATACAATGGAATATTATTTAGCCTTAAAATGGAAATTCTGACATGCTACAATTGAGATGAACCTTGAGGACCTTTGCTAACTGAAAGAAATCAAAAGACAAATACTGTATAACTGTACTTATGTGATATACCTACCGTAGTGAAATTGATAGAATCAGAGTGCAATAGGATAGCTTCCAGGACTGGTGAAGGGAGGAATTAGGGAGCTATTGTTCAAGGGTAGTGTTTTAGTTTTACAAGACAAAAAGAGTTATGAGGAAGCATGATGGTGATGGTTGCACAACATTATGAATATATTTAACATTACTGAATTACACACTTCAAAATGGTTAAGATGGGAATTTTTGTTATGTGCATTTTACCAGAATAAAAATATTGAGAAAGATATATTGGTTGATGTAGTATCAAAATGAAAATAACCTTAAAAAATTTTTTAAAAGCTTGAACTTATGTAGTTACCATGCCAGGACCACAGATGGTACCATCTTCTACAAATGTTTCATCTCTGTCGGTAGGTTCAAGGTATGTAGTAAATGATGTTGTCCTAATTATCTTCCCGTCAGTTTTAGCTCCAGCTACACATATGTCATCTCGAACATGTGTGTAAATCACAGACAAATTTTCACGTGATATTAATGTTTTGTGTGGCCATGTACAAACTAATTTTCCACATAAAGCATGTCTAGAAACACAAGGAAAAATTATCATTCATTAAAATAACAGATAGCTCATAACATAAGTTAATAACACTGGTTCTGCATTGTTAAGAAAGTAAGCAGCTATGTCCCTCTGTCTATTTCTCCTATATTGTTTGCTATTTTAGTTTCTACCTAATATGAAAATGTTTACTCTTTAACTGAGCAGACAGCTACATTGAAAAGAAAGCTTTACTAATTTAAATCCATATCTCAATTATTTTCTCTCACTAAATTTTTTAGCAATGACTTACAGCACTCCTTTGTTTTATGAGGCAATTTACCAAGTGAAAAATTAACAATTGTTAGGCTCTGACTGTTCTTTTCTCCCTATACTAGCTTCTGAAATCTGAGCAAATGATCCTTGATCTTTAATTTTTCATAGATAAAATGGGATAAGTAATTATTGCTGCACAAATTTGATGTATGTAAATACATATTTTTAATCTGTATCTGCTGTATATAAACTGCCAAACACAATGTCTAGCTCATTACAACCATAAATGAAGCTTATCTGCATGGCCACTGTTGCTTTAGCATTATAGGCACTGAACACATATTATCATAGGTAGTGAAATACTGTTCAGCTCAGATCATGTAACAAAGAAAATCTGAAAAAAATATACCATTTTACTGTGTGCAGGACATTTCTAGGGTTTTTAGTAATCTATGACCTTCATTCCTAACAAAATTATAATTTTTAAATACATACTGAATTTCACAGTGATAGCGCCCACAGTTTCCAAATCTATCTCCTCTGGAATTTATTTCATCAAAACAAGCAAAAGGAGCACCTTTAGAACCTAAAATCAATAGCAAAAAAAAAAACCTTAAATAAAATATAGTACAGAACTCAAATTATATTGTAGAAATAATAGGGATGGTCTGAAAATTATAGTGTGATTTCTAAGTAGGGTTGTGATTCTCCAGCATTAAAAAGTTGCCACGGTTGGTTTAGATTAAAAAGAGAACTCCTGATTTTAAACCTGGTGAATTTTGTTCCCTATCAAACAGAAAGTAAACAGTAATATTATGAAATGGCTCTGTACTTTTAGGAAAATAAGCACCTGCAGGTCTCCATTTTCTCTAACTTGCTTACTGTCATAGTTCCCTACTTAATAGAAGTTTACTCTTATTAGTAGGAAAATAGTATTCAGGATGCAATATGGATAACAAACTCAAAAAGCATCTTCTTGTTCCATACCATAGTCTTCATGCTCTTTAGAATACTAATAATCAATAAATAATAATTACTGAATTTCAAAATGAGAGAGGAGATCAATATTCATCTACTGTAGCCCTTGTACATATTTAGCTATGTCTAGATTTTAAATTATGAAAAAAATTCAAAAACTCTATAATAACCACCCCTCATCACTTTGAACATGGTAGCTTAAACTTGGATTGCACTGATTATGTTAATTTGGAATAAGAACTAAAATCTTTTATTGTTATCACTAGTGATTGATAAGGGAGTTCTCTTCTATAATTTCACAGATTTTCATACTTGGAGAACCTGATCTGTACATTTGACTCTCCTAAAGGATATAATTCATACAAAGACAAAATATTATAAAATAAATCGAGATATATTTGTGAAGAGAATCTACTATCATCAGCATTTTTCTTCACACCTGAGACACTCTACCACTGAACTACATCTCCAGCCCTTTTTATTTTTTATTTTGAGACAAGGTTTCACTAAGTTCCCTAGGTGGTACATAAACTTGCAATTTTCCTTCCTTAGCATACCTTAGTTCTAGGACAGCAATTCTTTCTTTTTCTTTTGAAAAAGCCTACTCTTTAGTTGATATAAAAGTCATGAGTTTCTGTTTGCTTTGCTCTAATCAAAACATTGGTTTGGTTAAACTTAAACTTCCCAGTTCTCCCAAATTATAATCTGGGCCAGAATTTGGAGATGAGGGGGAGCAGAAGTTAAATAATCAAAATAAATATATCTTCATGCAATAGTTTTTAAATGGTCAAAATTAGTACAAGAAACACCCATGATGAACAAAACACTAAAGTTGTAGACAGAGATAGGTCATTTTTTTCACAATCCTGCTTTTCAGCTCAATAGGAATAGCCCTTTCCAGTCATCCAGTGGTTCCCAGTGAGACCCGCAGGCCTTGTCTGCGTTCAACCACAGCAGCCTTAACCCAAAATAGTTGCAGCAGCCTGCTCACCCAAGTGGAAAAGCAGCCAAATGCAGAATATTCTTGGGTGCTTCCATGAACTCACATAACTTTGAACAATCCAACATTCTCTCGTGTCCTTTTGCAGCTTAGTTGTTTGAGCCTCAAACATAGCTTATAGTGATTTTCCACCTTACTTGACTCCTAGGCCAGGCTTGTGATGAAAGGTAGGCAAGCATTTGTGTTTGTGTTTATGGGTGAGGAAATGTGTTTGATGTTATGGAGGTCAGTGCTCAAGCAGAGAAAAAAAAAAAAAAAATATATATATATATATATATAAATTTCACTATTAGAATTCATTCAGGTAATCTGAAATCAATTGAACTTCATATATTCTAAATCTTTGTATACACCACTGGCTTGATATCATTAGTGGTTCTTAAATGGAGTGTCCTGTGGCTTTTAATCATGGTACAGTGGCGTACATACTATGTAGGTTCTACATAGTCTTTCAATAGACTATAGTTCTATATAGTCTTTCACTCTAGACTGAAGGATGCAATGGTGTATAAGCAGGTGAATCACCACCTGGGGTCAGGAAGGAGTTCAGATCCATGTCTCCAGTAGGCAGTGTGAAGTAGGGCAAGTTGTGGGCCCTCTTTTTGCCCCAGTTTCTTAGTAAAAGAAAACTAAGCAGTCATACTCTGATGTTCTATCATTTGAAATATTTTACACAGAAGTTTTACATTCAGTGACTGACTATACCTTCAAAAATATTGCCTTTGGGCCAGGGATTTAGCTCAGTGCTTCCATTGCCTGCCTTGCAAGCGGAAGGACCTGAGTTCAATCCCCGGTACCAAAAAAAAAAAAAAAATATTGCCTTTGTTAGGTCACAGGCTTTCCATTAAACATACAGACTCCATACAGTCATGTGTTTTTTTGTTACTGTAAAACATTCCTGAAATGTTTTCCACTCAAGTCAAAATACGGTAGGATGCTTTAGAAAGTAAGTTAATGTAGAAGCATACATTTGTTTGGATTAAGACTGAAATATGACTCAGCCTGGAATTGTTTCTTGTTCTTTATTTAACGAGAAGCTCATTTTCATTTTGGTGGTTTTTCCTTGTCTGAGCAAAAATTCTAAATGAATTCACTTTTTTGTTTTCCATAGGGTGAATTATGATTGCCTGGATGTCTTCTACTGAAAACACTTTAGGAGTTATTGTCTGTTGTACTGATCCTGTCATACTCCAGAACAGAACTGCATATTCCCTCCATCCTCTGTGCTCAGGACCACAGGGTAGGCACCTCTAATTGTAGTCTGGAATTCTGAACTAAACAAAAACAGGAGGATGGCATATGCCATTAATTTTTCTCTCATTAACATATAGAATTGTCCTGTCTGTTGTTCATGATGTTTGTCTCTATTTGAGTGTTTTAAATGTCTCAGGTAGTAATATAAATGCCATAAATCATAGTCTTGACCAACCTTGAGGAAAAGTGTGTAAGATGGTCCCATTAGACTGGTGCTCATTCACTAGGGCACACCTTAAAAGGAAATTATTTTCTTATTTCTTTAAAGTCAGTAGCACCTTAATTTAGGAATCCTTGCTACTATGTTTTCTTAATCTGACCCTATTGTTTCTTGGGTACTGACTGCACGATGTTAGAGAAACAATCCAAAGACTGTTTCATTATAGACCCTTTCTGTAGTGACAGTATTAAAATTTGTCTCTGCATATCTAAAGCACAATACCTGAGAGAATTTGTTATCGATTCTCATTTTAATCATGATTCTTAGTTTACCTCAACAACCAAGGCACTTTTGCCAAAGATGTTTTTAAAGGGGAATTGCCATCATTATAAACTCTGGGCAAGCCAAAGGCAATTAAAGTATCTACAAAGATCTTGAGAACACAAAGGAGAAAGATTATTGAATATTCAAGATCAGTCTTTAATATTTTTATCCTAATCTTAAGGACAAAACCATATCCCCAAAACTGCAGTGCTCAAAGATTTTCTAGCAAAATCAAATGAAAAGAATCCACTCTGAAACTGATCTTTCATGCACCATTACCATTCATTACTTTGGTCAAATTCCTACATAGTTCTTCTGCTCCTCTCTTCCCCAAATTTCTATGGAAATTACTCTTTCTTCAAGGTCATCCCCCAAAAGTATCAATTTGATAATTTAATATTTACCTAATATTGTTAGTATAGATAATAACTGATGAAAATTTAATTTAAGCCATGGTCTAGAGGTGAGATAAGCATCATAAAAATATATAAATATGGGCTGGGGATTTAGCT
>NW_004624780.1:4119278-4136978 GCF_000247695.1 Heterocephalus glaber
ATTTGTTTTTGTCATTTTTGGGGGTGGGGGATACCGGGGGTCAAATTCAGGTCCTTGCTTTTGTGAGGCAAGTGCGGCACCACTGAGCTAAATCCTCGGCTCCATCATTATTTTATTATTCATCTACTGTCCAGGGCAATAGACCTGTAACAATTAATCTATAAATTTCTTTGATTTAGAAAAATTCTCCATAGGTACTATGCAGTAACATAAATGAAGGGAGCCCTGCTATCTCTTTTTGTATAAAATCCCCAATAAGAGATGCAAGAAAAAATAAATTGGGATGAGAATCTTAAATCTGGACACTCTAGCTTTTCTTTTTTTGTTTTTTTTGAGATAAGGTCTCCCTATGTAGTTCAGTCTGGCCTTAAACTCACTAAGTAGCCCACACTGCCCTCAATTAAGCTGGCAATCCTCCTGCCTCAGCTGCCCGAATGCTGGGAGTACAGGCGTGCACCACCATATCCAGCCACTACACTCTAATATTTTGGCTGAATATTTGGGTTTTTTTAGTCCATTTTGCAGTACATAATATTTACATTGATCTTAAATATTTTAAACATTCATCTGAACATTTTTAAAGAAACTCAGAAATTTAGCAAGATAGGAACACCAAATATGTCTCTTTTGATGACAATTGGCCCCCAGCATAGAGACTAGGTCAAAAAATTTCCACTTTAAGAATCAAGGGTGGGCTGGGAATTTAGCTCAGTGGTTCCACTGCTTACTTTGCAAGCAGTAAGGTCCCAAGTTCGATTCCCAGTACCAAAAAAACAAAAACAAAAACAAAGAATCAAGGGTATTTCAGGACCATATATTTGCTATTTTTCTATATTTGGTTTCAGATATCACAAGTAAAAAAATTTTTGAAAGAGCCAATATCCCATGAGGTGTATTTCCTTTACCATTGTAATTAAAAAAATACTTTTGACTTAAAATTAAAGTTCTTGTCATCTATATAGATTTCTCTACTATATTATGGCTTGATGCATAAGATATGTCTTTTAATATAAGCATATTAAAACCTCATATACATATTTGTGCCAGAAATCAACAGTTTGATGAAACACAATGATCGGTATCAGATCTGTGGTATACTACTAACTTCATTGTCTATTACCTATAAGTTGTATGTAGATTTTATCTTCCAAAGCAAATGCCTACTTCACAATTACATCAAATCCTTCTCAAGGACCATTCTAGTTGACATGACAGACCATGGATGACTCAATCAAAAACTGGGGGTAATTTAGATCAAAATACACTATAATTTTGGGGAAATTTTTCAACAGTCTTCTTTGGTTCCTAAGCTCCCCAAGAGGCTTGCAAGGTGAGATTGTCTTCCACAAATAAGTACAAAAACTGACTTATCATGTACTACATGCCATAAACTACAGAGTCACTAGGGTTAGTGAGGAGGTAGTTTGAAATCACCGCACTTTAGATATCATGCTTGCCTTAAAAAAGAAATTAGTGCTATTTGAGGTGAAGGCTATTGTACCTATACCCTGCAGCTCTCAGAGGGCTTTGAAACCATGCAATATCATTGCTAAGTAAGATATGTAACATGTAGGACACCTGACTGATAACCTGCTGTCTGGCCAGCACTGAGCTGGTTTTACTTGGAGAAACATTAGGTCATAGATCTGGTATATTTTTCCATTCTTCTTAATCGTAATGATCATTTGTTTATATCTTAATTATGTTTCAAATGCTAACCTATAGTCATTTTCTTGTCAGGTAGTACAAATAAAAATTCTGATAAAAAAACAGAACAAAACTATATTAGTGACCAAAACCTCCATCTCACCTCCTCCTTAAATTCCTGGGAGTCTCAGCAATCTAGACCATACCTAGATGCGTCTCCTATGAGCTGGGTTAAAAAAGAAGAGAGAGAGAGAGAGAAGAAAGAGAGAAAGAAAGAAAGAGAGAGAGAGAAATAAAGGAAGAAAGAAGAAAGAAAGAGAGAGAGAGAGAGAAAGAAAGAAAGAAAGAAAGAAAGAAAGAAAGAAAGAAAAAGAAAGAAAGAAAAGAAAAAAGAAAAGAAAGAAAGAAAGAACTTGAAAGGAAGACTGAGAAGGAAACTTTTCACTCTCATACAGAACATGTATTGCATATGTTTGGAGCTGTATATTTCCACAAAGCAAATGATCCACACATTTAAAGGAAGCTATCAAGATGGACTGGGTGAGCTAAAGCCCTTAGCTATAAACAAGCCCCTGGAGACCCATATACTCAGTAACTAGCCCTACTTTGCTTTTTAAAAATGTACTTCTTTTAAGTCTAAAGTAAACCTCTATTTAATATGGTGAAAAGGTGGGTTTTCACTTTAGATTTCTGTCTTTTGCAAATAAGAATTCCATGTAAACTCAGAAATTTTTTTGTTTTATTTTTCAGAATCAAAAAACTTGCAACTTCCTTTAACACTAATGTACATTAGGCAAGACTTTAGTCAATAATAAATTATGTTTATATTTTTGTCTTAAGGAATTGGGAAGAAGTAAAAAGAATCAAGATATGTTATATTTACATGTACCAACTCCCCACGATGAATATAACCATTATGCATTTTTAATTTTAGAAATTAAAAAATGGATTTTAATAATAGACTGGAGTAATCAAATTTTGGGAACTAAAAAGAAAATTATAGTCATTACCTTTTCCAAATAAGGCTTCACACTGTCTGTCAAAAGTCCGACAAATTCCACCAAAACAGTAGCCTTCCCCTGAGTCACAGTGGCTTCCATCACGTGCATAAGTATCAGGCACACAGTCCCCCTCATTCCCATTGCAGTATTCATTGAAATCACATTCTGTATCAATTGATGACCTACAAAGTGTATTGGCTTTCTTCAGCTATGAGGGAAAAGGAACATAAAAAAGATTACTTATCAATATTACTTCAATTTTCTTTTTATTTCAGCTCATCCATTTTTTTCTAAGTTGATAAGAACAATAAGAAAATGAAATCTTCCTGTCACCTACTGAAGCATCACATAGAAATGTAGGTGATTGAGTTTCTTGTACATAAAACAAACGGTGATATTTGTGAAAGTAGTTAGGAACTCAAAGACAAGCACAATGTCAGAAAGAAAATAACACTGCATATTATATTAACACTGTAATATAAAAATTACTCATAACCCATTATGACTATGCTAGCATGGGGAATTGCTGTTACCTCCATTTATCACCCTTAAAGCAGAAAGGAGCACCCATTTACAAAATAATATGCATCATTAGCATTCAGGAAAAATATAGAAAGTACCAGAAAATATTTTAAGGATGCACAAGATAATGTTTATTTTACATACCATATGGTAAACAATTTTAAAATAATATCTACAATTAGGTATCTGATATATTCAGTGCTTTCACTTTAGCTAATAGCTTCCAAGTTCCTTTGCTGTGCATTTGCTTTTGCCAAGAAAGATAAATCATCTCTACAACTCCTCACGGCTATCATTATCTTGTACAAAGTTAAATTTTGTCCAGTTTCCAAAGGTCCTAGAGACCCAGAATATATAATAACATTCATCTTCCCAAAATGGATTTCTTTGTACTTTTTCTCAAGTTGTTGATAAGTATGTGCTACCTGTAGCAAATGTTACACAAATTCTCCAAGTGCTTGATGAGAAAACAAAATACAATAATTTACTTGTGTCACACGAGATTATGGCACTAACACTGAACTCAAAACCAATGACTAAAATTGTTTCTTATGAAAATAAGTAAAAATATCATAAAATAGTATTGTTTGTTCAGAATTTGTTTGCTTTTAAAAATTTGTGCAAAGTCAATCTTTATTCTAACTTTATAAAAATACTTACAAATGTTCAGTTCCTCAAATGCTCTTGGAACCAACCTTTACTGAGTAGCTCTTCCATTAATGATCAGAGAATTTCACAGAGAAGTTGAGTTAAAACAGTTTAATAATGTTTCTCTTCTTACACTCATGTTGGAAATATTTCTTTCCTTGCCTCTCTGATGAATTCCTACTAGCCCTCAACTTTAAAATTACTGGTTTTGTTTCTCAGATTTTTCCTCCTAATTCATCAGGATTTTTTTTATTCTTGCCAAGAATTTCAGTCTGTACTTGTTTTGTCTAGTTAATGGTCAAGATTATGTCCCTTTCCATAAACGGACCAGTGATGGACTGCACAGTAGACACTACTGTATCTGTCAGAAAACTCATAGTTTGGGGCACAAATTTTCCCAGCAGATAATGGTTTAAACTCAAACTTGTGAGACAAAATAAACCTGAGCTCCTTTAAGTTGCCAGTGTTAGGTATTTTGTCCCAGTTACAGGAAAAGGCCTAATACAGAAAAGCAAAACTGAAGGTGATTTTAGTAAGATTGTTTTAATCAGGGAAAACTTTTGAGAATGTACACAAATCATAAAAAATTTTGAAAGTGAATTTTCTTGGTTATATTTTATCACACCTACAAAATATATGAAAAGAAATAATAAAATGAGTTAGCATTTGAGGAAAAATAACAAAGGTACAAGTTAAACATTTAGAAATGAAATTATAACTTCTGAGATGAAAAACAGTAGGATTAAGAGCAGATTAACCACAGAGAAAATACAAAAGAACTTGAAGATATAGCAGTTGAAACTATTTAAAATGAAACAGCCAAATTTTAAAAGTAATTAATGGATCATCAGTTATCTGTTAGATCATTTCATATGTGTGTGTTTGCATGTGTATGTGTGTTCTCAAGGAGAGAAGGTAAATATAAATATAGAAAATATATTTGAAGACAAAATGGTTGAAATTTCTCCAAATGTGAAGAAAACTACAAATTCAAGAAGTTAAAATCCCAAGCACAAGAAACATAAAGAAAACAATATCAAGATACATTATAATGACATTTTTCAAAATCAGTCATTAAGACAGCAATCTTAACACATCCAGCAGAAAAAAAAGACACTTTATGTACAAAAGAACAAAAATAAGGTTAATTGTAGATTATCATTGAAAATAATTCAAGCAAACAAGGTAGGAGAGTAAAATTAATGTACCAAAGATAAAATGGTCAACTTCAAACCTTATGAGAAAGTATCTTTCAAAAACAAAATAAAAATAAAGACATTTTAGACAACCAAAAGTCACCCAAATTCATCAACTGCAGGGCTAAACTACACATATAGTAAAAGTTTCAAGGAGAGGACAATAATATCAGATAGAAATATGCATCTACACAGAACAATTAAGAACATACAAGTGGTAATTACATGGATATATAAATATTTTAGTATCTTATAAAAAGATAATTGATTTATAATCTTTTAAAAATAGATAACAGGAAATAGGGGGATAGATCTTTCTCAAATAGGAAGAGGAGCAACAGATGGAGAGAAGAGAGAGGAAAAGGATTTTTAAAAAGTAAGGTGTTAAGTAGTTAAGATTTATGGTACATGTATAAACTCCTCACAAGGAATGTAAACATTATGTATTGCAAACATGTACTAATAAAAAGAAAAATAATAATATAATATGAATATCATTAAGATAACATTTAACACAAAATAATAATAGTGTCAACATTGTAAAGAAAGAAATAAAATATTTTAAGTTCTTACGCCATACTGGAAGTATAATCTTACACTATACTATAATATGATATAACCTGAAGGTAGAAAGTAATATGTTAAGATGTCTAATATGACCTTTAAATCAAAAACTAAAACAACAAAGTTATATATAGTAAGTTAAATAGGAGATAAAATAGAATCACTTAAAAGTTTTGGTTATTAAAAAAGAAGGCAAAAGGATAGGAAAAGGGAACAAAATAAACGGGACAAAGTAAAATGATAGACTTCAATTTATCTATATTAGTAATATCAAATGTAAATCATCTAAATACTCCAATAACTAGGCATAGATTACCAGATTGAATCTAAAGTGAGATCCAATTATACGCTGCTCAAAAGAAGTACTCTTTCAATATAAAGACATAGGTTGAAATTAGAGAGGGAGAAAATAAAATGATAGTGTAAGATATACCACGCTTGGTCTAATTTTAAAAATTAAGAGTGGAGACACAAACACAGTTTGTATTGCGTGGTTTCTCTTAGTGAAAACCTTTATATATGTATGACAGATAATATTGAAAGAGAAAAATTATAATCCAGCTTGGACAATGTATCTAAAACTGTACCTTGACTTAGTACAATTGTCTTACATGTTTTATATAGTTTTTGGCCTTTTAGTCTGTTTTTTAATCTGTATATATGATAATTCACTTTAAAAGGTCTTATAAGATAAATAAATGAATCTGATGCTGGAAAAATAAAAAAGGGCTGGAGGGAGGGCGAAAATAATTGAAATGTGTAATGTACATGTACTAATCCCCTGTAATCATTACATACTGCAAACATTTAAAATAAAGGTCAGAACAGGAGCAGTTATTTTAATATCAGAAAAAGTAAATTTCAGAACAATTAACATTAGTAGATATGGAAAACTCATTTCAAAATTATTAAGGGATCTGTTTCTACAAAGAAGTAATAATTCTGAACATTTTGTCATTTAACAAGAGACCTTCAAAATAAATGAAGCAAGAAAATGATAAAGCTGCAAGAAAAAAGGTAAATTCACCACTATAGCTAGAAATTTCAGTATTTCTTTTTCAGTAACTGATAAAACAATGAGGAGAAATATAGCAAGAATATAGTAGGAGTACTTGTAGTAGATATTAAACAATACTATAAATCAAGTAGACCTGAAATTTAAGTAACACCAACTGAATTTGCATTCTTTTCTATTATAGACCTAACATAGTCAAGTTGGGACATAAAATATGTCTCATCAAATTTTAAAAAATTCAAATCATAATAGTACAATTAAATTTGGAAAAATATTGGAAAGACCACTTAAACACTATGTATTGTATATTGAAAATTACCCATTTCTCAATATCATGTGGCTGTTCATGTTTTAGAATGGATTAAAAATGAATGTACTTTTCTGGCCAGGGATGTAGCTCAGTGGTGCCATGCCTGTCAAGTGCAAGGTCTTGAGCTCGATTCCTGGTACCAGAGAAAAGAAAGAGAGAGAGAGAGAGGAAGAGAGAGAGAGGAGAGAGAGAGGGAGAGAGAAAGAGAAAAATGTACTTCTAAATAACACATTGGATAAATATAAATCAAAAGGGAAATTAGATCATATTTTGAGGTATATAAGAGCAAAATCATAGCATAGCAAAATCTGTAGCTTGAAAGAAAGATAAACTTGAGTTGTTTGTATGAAAATGGATGTACCTTAAGACCTAACTATGATTTCATTTAACATTTCTAGCAGAGAATTATACTTTAGTAATAAATGATAACTGTGTTCTTTTGTGTTTATATCAAGAGCACTGATCAGAAAAATATGACTAAAGGGCCGGGGATTTAGCTCTGTGGCACCGTGCCTGCCTCACAAGCACAAGGGCCTGAGTTCCATCCCTGGTACCAAAGAAAAAAGAAAAATATGACTAAAAAATTCTAGAGAGTCACATAAAATAGATATAGTACACTATTTCCCTCCCTGTCAATCATTAAAGTAGAGCAAAATGGACAACTTTACTTATTTTATGCATATCCCAGTCTTAAGGCCTTTCTATTGCTTCACTTACTGCCTGAAGCTTCTACATCAGTTCTTCCTCCTACCATTTAAAATTTTAGTTTATGTTTAGTTCACATCACCCATCATGAAGACAATCCTCATGCACTACTTAAGTTTAATTATTATTAATTAATTATTTGAAATTATCTTGTATAATGTTTTTCTTACATGTTAGTTCTCTTGATACCCCCTGCTACACAGTGTGAGATAAGTTCTTTCCTGTGTTAGAGAATTAATAATTTTAAGCCATATACTAATTAAAAATACACATCTAATGCCAACCTTTCATTTCATCCAAATTTCACTAAATTTTGATCTGTACACATTTTTTCTTTCAGTTAATCTATATATTATTGCTGTACATTAATATCAAGAATACGAATAGATACTTTTAGCTGCTATATTAACTAGAATAACTATTTCTTTGATGTTCATTTTTTAAAAGCTTACAATCTATTTTCATTGCTATCTATTTTTCTCTCTTTTTTCCCCTCTGCTCTAACCCATGCATTTGGCTTTCTCTTCTATTTATTTTTTCATATCAATAATTAGTTTCAGCCACAAAAATTCTGATGTTCACTAAGTTGTTCTGATCTTGTATTTAAATTGAAAATTTATTTGTCAGTGGTCTCATTCACCTTCAATTTCATTTTGTTCCATTTTTTTCTTAAAATAATTCAAAGAAGAAAATATTCCAATTTTTTAGAAAATGGTGTTTTCCTGAAATTCCTCCTGGATTTTACAGAAACTTAATTTTAAAAGGTGTATTCTTCCTCCAATCTATGGATGTTTGCTGTTTACCTTGCTCAGGATTTTTTTTCAGGATCCAGTAAATTATACTGAGTACAGAAAATTAGTTAAAACTTCTTTAAGATGGTTTTAATAAAGAGGAAATGAATGGTTGAAACAAATAATTAAATGAATTGCAAAGGAGAAAAGGACTTTACTAGAAGATATTAAGGTGAATTTAACCAACAAAACAGCTAATCTGCTCCCTTTCCCTATATAAGTTATACTAATAGGAAAATGAGTGCAAAAAAATGTTGTAGGCATATGCTGATCACAGAGAAATTTCAGAGAGTACACAGGAAGATTTGTATTGCCTATATATATGTAAATCAAGATGAGAAAAAAGTATCAGACATTATGGACATGAAAATATAAGAAATGATAGGTTACTGAATAAACTAAAGTATGGAATTGGTCCAATCTGCATGATTACAATGTAATCACTAAATTACAATGTAATCACCTTTCCACTAAAGGACTGAATAGGGTATTGTTATGCTTTCCTTGACACATATTTCAAGAAACTGAATGCTAAGTCAAATACAGATTGTCTCTTACCTGACAATTTGTTGTACAACATTCTCCAGAGCCACATTTTACACTGCCTTTCTTCTTACATGATGTAGGATCACAGCACCTTACATGAGTACAATTCTATAAGGAAAAGCTAAGTGTTAGCTAAACATATCTGATTGAGTAACATCAAAAAAAGAGCACAGTGCATGACTTTACAAAGTATAGGCACAGCATTCACAGCTTCAGTAACCCCATTATTTTTATACTGTACAGTGTTTGACTTACAGAAGTCAACATCTCATTCTTTAGTTTGGAGAAAAAATATGTTTCTCTACATTCAATATGATATAAACAATAATACTACACTGAAGAATAACCTACAGGAAATTAGGGTACTTTATTAAATACATTCTCTTTCAACACTTCTACATTTTATATTATTTATATTTGCATTTTGTTTAATAAATATTATCAACCATATCTATTTACATATAAATCCCAACTTTAAAACTCTTTAGCAATTGTCCATAAATTCACAAATGTTTACTGTACCTACTCCTTTTCTCAATGCCTCTTCTTCACTTTGTTGGAAAAGATGAAAAACTAGATTCCAGAACTGCACCAATAGGTAACTACTAGCCATGTGTAGCTATTTAAATATAAATGAACTGATTTAGATGAAATTAATAATTTAATTGCTCAGTCACATGAGATACATTCCAAGTGTTCACTAGCCACATGTGACTCAGGGGAGCATGCATTGGGCAGCACAGAACAGTGCCATCATGAAGAAAGTTCTATTGTCAAGCACCACATACACTACATAATTTATAAAAAATGTGCAATTTTTGGAAATATTTTAATTTATATATTGGAACTATTATATTACTTCTGTAATTTATTTTACCATAGTGAATAGAAGTGACTTATTGTCAAATACTAAGTCAAGCTTACGCTCATGAAATAAGCCCAGATTTATCTTGCTAATATCCCATTAGGATTTCTGCATCTAGGTTCAGGAGTGCCTATGGCCTGTAATGTTCCTTTCTTACAATGAGCATATCAAGATTTCTGGGCATGAAGTTTATAGAAGCTTCATGAGTAAAGAATTGTTTTTGAGAACAATGGTTCATTATCTTTGATCTAATTTTCATAGTAATTTTCTTGCCCACAGGTAATTTAGAAGTGATTTTTTTAAACTTTATAAATATTGGGGGTATTCTAGTTATCTTAATGTTATTGATTTATAGCTTTTATGCAATGTACTAGGTACCTTTTTGTACAGAAACAATATATTTGATGCATATTGTTGAGGAATAAAAGCAATTTGCAGAAAAATGCATATGATATTATATAGTTTATGCCCAACATCTCATCATAAAATTATTCCCTATATTTCCATAAACACATCTTCATAAATATAGAATAAGGGCATCAGAAGATATACAACAAACTAATAACACCAAGGACCTTCAAAATGGTCGCAAGCAGGAATTGTGGTATTATCTATAATATTAGATTTTTTATGCTAATCATACCTTCACATATTACTTGTGTGGTTAAAAATAGCTACTTTTAAAATATAATAAATTTCTGCCTAGCACGGTGGCATATGACTCTAATCCCAGCACTCTGGAGCCTGAAGCAGGAAAACTGCCACAAGTTCAAGGCCAGCCTGGGCTACACGGTGAGTTCAGGGAAGACTGAACTAAAGTCAAGCCCCTATCTCAAAAATCAAACAAACAAGCAAATAAATAAACATAACAAATTTTAACCAAGTTATCTCTTGTAACTTTTAGGGCTAAGGTTTAATCCAGGACCACCTGACAAAACTGGGATAAATTCCTAAGATATTTAGTATATGCATTGCACAGTTTTCAGATAAGTTATCAATTTACACACAATGTCTTCTTACATAATTTTAATCATTTGAAATTTGTCAGAATTAGCTGAATAATTTTTGTAAGTTTTGCAGTTAAAAATAATGTGTATTCAGTAGCTCTAGGGAGATGTTTTCTGTATTTTAATTAGGTCATTTAAAAATTATGCTATTCAAATACTGTATATATTTTTTAAATTTTCTTTTTTTAGTGTTTATTGCCACATATGAGTCAAAACCTCCGACAATGATTATGAATTTTCCTGTTTTTCTCCTCAGTAAAATTTTCTTTCAAATACTTAAGCTATCTTTGGATGATTTTAAATTTAGAATTGCCATGTGCCTTGGTGTTCTGGAACTGGCCTGTTCTAGCATGCAAGGGATGATTTTTAAATTTTCAGGAATTTTGGAGACTAGTTTCTAACAAAACTATTATTAAAAATTTAGTTAATTTTTAAAAATTAAATTACATTTATTTTCAATTAAGTTATTTATATTTTTAAAGTGGTAAATATTAAATACTTCTCACTTCCTTTTTTATTTAATATTCTTCATCTTTCTGATATAAAGTTTTAATTTTTTAATTGCTTTGAGACAAGGTCTTTCTATGCAGCTAGGATGACATTGAAAGTAGCCAAACTGCCCTCAAACAAGATGATCCTCCCACCTCAGCTTCCCAATTGCTAGAATTACAAGTGTGTGCCACCACACCTGGCTCATATGACATATTTTGATCATATTTATCCCATTATGCTCCCTTTCACCCTCCCATTCCCTTCCTATATTCCTATACTCTGCCCAATGATAGTATTCCTCCTACTTTTATATCATCTTTGTTTATATTTGTTTTTTGTCTTTTTAGATTGCTCTACTAGGGAAAAACATGAGAATTTTTAAATCTGCCTTATTTTGCTTAACATTTCCCACTTCAATTCATTTTTCTGCAAATGATATAATTTCTTCTTCCTGGCTAATATCATATTTTGTTTATTCATCTGTGGATGGACACTTAGGCTGATCCCATATGTCACTGTAAATTATACTGCAGTAAATGCAGCCTTCACATAGCATGCTAACTTTAAGCCCATCAGATACATACCAAGGAATGGGGCAGCAAGTTCATATGGTAATTCTACTTTTTAGATTTTTGACCAACCTTCCATAATGGCTTATTAATTTACATTCTCACTAACAGTGCAGAAGGGCTCCTCACCTCCACATCCTCACCAGCAGTTTTTTTTATTGTTTATCCTCTTTATGAAAGCCACTCTGGCTGGAAATGGAATCTTAATATACTATTGATTTTCTCTTCCCTTTTGGTTCGACTATTTGGGGGCTTTATTTGGCATTAAGTTTTTTGAGTTCTTTATACAGTCTAGTTTGTAATCTTCTGTTTTAAGATTGATCTATGTGTCTATTTTTGTGTCAGTAACATGCTGCTTTTGTTGCTAGGCTTTGTACTATCCTTTGAAAATTAGGTATCAGCCTTTAGCCTTTTTCTTTTCCCTCAAGATTGCTTTGGCTAGGTCTTTTGTATTTCCATGTGAATTTTAGGATTATTTTTTTCTAGTTCTAGTTTCTGTTGGTATCTTGATGGGGATTTCATCAAGTCTGTAGGTCATGTTTAGTAATATGGCTATTTTAACAATATTAATTCTGCTCATCCATGAACATTCGCAATTTTTTCCATTTTTTTGTGTCATTATCACTTTCTTTCTTCAATATTCTGGAATTTTCATTGTAGAGGTCTTTCACTTCCTTGATTAGGTTGATTTCTAGAGATGTTTCGGGGGTTTTTTAGGTGTTGTGAATTGGATTGTTGTCTTGATTTCTTTCTCGGCTAGTTTATTATTGGGGTATAGAGAAGTTATTGATTTCTTACTGTTGAATTTGTATCTTGCTATTTTGCTGAATTTGTCTCTGTCTGGCTTCTTCAGCTGTGATCAGTTTCAGTAATGATTATGTACTTCAGCAGCCTACACTGTAGGCGTTTGTAGCAGCAAGGTTGGTAGAGTAGCTTTTTAAGGCTCTTGGTAGTAAAGACTTTAAGGGTCCTGTTCTCATTTTTCTGTAGTGAGGAGACCTAACTGAGGGGATCTCTCTTGATCCCAGGTCTGACACAACCCACAGGAAGCCACAATAGCCATGTCTTCCAAAGCAAAGATTGTCAAGAGTGTGGATCTGGGATCCTGCGCTGTATCTTGCTAATCTACTGTATACCTGTGACATGGGTGTAGGTTTACTCTGTAAGGCATGAGTAGATACAGGCCTCCTAGGACTGTGGCTCTGGGGCACACCTTTGTATCATAGCAGTGACTGACCCTTGGGGTAAGAGCACCAGCCTGCCTCCAGTGAAGAACAGTATTCCAGAGGTTCAGGCACCAGAGAAGAAACAGTTATACTTCAAATCCTAGAGCCAACAGGACAGAATAGCAACTTGGGCACCAGGAAAAGAGGTACCATGTAGTGAAGACTCTGGATCCTGAAGAGGTGGGAAACAGGCATGGCCCAGGTTCTTTGAAGTTGAATGCGGTATAAGTTCTGAGGAGTGGTAGGGTTCAACTATGGCTAGGGCTCCTGAAGTCAGGGTACAGATCACTGATGGCTTTACTACCCAGGGCAGAAAGACAGCTAAGCAGTTCAGACTCTGGAAGGCTAATCCAGATGCTGGGAGGTATCTAGATGTGGCTGTTCAGCACATGGGAAAGGGTGGCACAACTCAGACAAGGCTATTTATGGCTAGAAAGATGCCCCATTAGCTCAGAAACCTGGGTGCACTGCTACTCTGCTGGGCCTAGACTCTGAGGAGCCAGTGGAAAGGCAAAGCAACAACTGGAATTGGGAGATGAGTGTCTCCTAGGTACCTTTTTCCCACAGGGGAGGAAAACATCATATGTATTATTGCATCTATGTAGTAAAGATCAATGATGGTAGGGTCTCAGGGATGAAGTGGCTACTGGGTCTGAGAACAGTATGCACTCTAGCAGCATCTTTGGTTTCAATGGCAGGGTACAGTAGCCACTTTGGTCATTTATCACCTTTCATTTCTATTTTGATCTTACTTTTATATTTTCTACAAGGGATATATTACATTTTAGAATATTTTAAATTGGTATCATTTGTAGTTAAAATAATTTTCCTCTATACATTAGCAAACAACACATTTTACTGTCCTGTTGGACATAGTCCATTGTCTGGACATTTTTGGTGGTTTTTTGTTTGTTTATTTGGTTGTTGGTTTTTTGTTTTGTTTTGTTTTATACTGCTGGTTATGAAGAGTATATTGCATAAACTTTTTTCCTTTTTTTCTTTTTTTGGGTGACTTTATTTTATTGGTACATTTTACATACATATATATATATATATATATATATATATAGCGATCACATTCATCATTGGGAATTTGTACCTGTACAATATATCTTGGTTCTCCTTCTCTCCCCACTTTCCTCCCCTCCCTCCAACTCCTAGTTCCCTCCTTATTTAAAAAACCTTGTTTCCATTCTATTCTCTTATTTCCTTGTCTCTTCCTTCCTTTTCCTCTTCCCCTTCCTTGTTCCCCTTCCATATGCATTGACTGAGACAGTCTTGGCACTCATTACGTTTTTAGCTCGTATTTCCACTAAATAATGCTACAAAGAATTTTTGAAGACAAACATTATTTTATAAACCTATGCACTCACTTGCAAAAATAAAATCAAGAGACTTAAAGATTTGTAACTTTCCCAAATAAAAATGTCTTTTTCAAATATATTTCACTGAAAGACAAAGTTGGTATCTTTTTTTCTTACTATTTTATGCACATAAAAGAAATTGAGGAAAATTTCTACTAACAAGTGCAGTGCCACAATCACATTCTTCACCTTCTTCCCTTATTGAATTGCCACACATTTTCTTTGGATTTGTCTGCTTATAAATTGGCTTATCAAGGGGATTGTTCTTGAGACAATGAAGACCATAATGTGATGCAAATAATTTAAAGTTATCCAGGCTGCAAGTGCTAAAATCCGTTAAAACCCCAGAGTACCTAAAATATAAAAATATGAGCGTCACAAAAATTATTGCTGTGTATCTCTACATAACTCTTAATATGATGTTTTGAAGAACGTTTTCAAAAACATTATTCTACATGGAAAATAATAAGCACACTTTTAGAAATATTGATTAAATTGATATATTATAACATACTTTTATAATCCCACTAAGAAAAAATTTTAAAATAATATATTCCAAAAAGTTATCCTCACACACCATGTTTATATAAAACAAAGCCCATATGATCCCTTAATATCTTCAAACATCTGTTCCCAAGACCACCTGTCCCCCAAATTTCAGAAATAATAATGCATAGATGCTCAAGTCCTTATAATTTACATGTTCAAAAGACACCTCCACTCCTATGTTTGTTATAGCCCTATTCACAATTGTCAAGGTATGGAATTAAGAGCCAGTGCTGAAGCCTGCCCAAGCCATGTGGCAATCCATGAGGACCTGGGAACTATGTGCCCTGCCCCCAACCAATGCTGACACCCACCCAGGACCTGTGCCAAGCAAGGAGGACCCAGAAATGAACATCACATATCCCGGGTTCTCCACAGCACAAGACAACAGAAGTTACAACCACCAGACTGACATAATCAAAAAGAGATCAACACACAAGAGATTTTCACTTCAGCACTGAAGTGATGCCCTACCACAATGACAGACAGGGTGAGAAATAGCCTTGGGAGACAGGCTTGGAGAGGATGACAGTTTGTCAAGTTCTTAAAGAAAACAACTTCTAATCCATACTTATATCCTGCAAAATTATCTTTCAAAATTGATGGAGAAATAAGATACTTCTATAATAAAGAAATTCATGACCACCAAACCCACTTCAAAAAATTCTCAAGGATATCTTAGAAGGAGATAATGAAGCTAACAATGCCAAAAGGTCCAATAAAATGAATACATCATGTAGAACTACCAATTAAATAGAAGAGAAAGAAAGCAAAACAATAACATATTAATATGATGACAGGAATAAGTCAATACTTACCAATTATAATTATAAATGTAAATGGACTCAACTTGCCAATCAAAAGACTAAATTAGCACAATGGATCAAGAAACAAAATCTAACTATGCTGTATACAAGAGACACATTTAACATAAAAAGAAATTCATAAACAAAAATTTCAAAGGATGGCAAATAATATTCCAGGCAATGAGAACTCAAAAACAAGCAAGAGTAGCTTTCCTATTTTCAGATGAAGTGGATTTCAAACCAAAGCTGATCAAAGAGGCACAGAAAGACATTACATATTGGTTAATGGAACTACTCAAAAGCAAGAGATAAAAATTATAAATGTATATGCACAAAACCACTGTGCACCCTACTTCATAAACTCGATGGACATAAAAGATCAGATAAACATCAATAAAATTATATTAGGATATCTCAATATCTCATTACCACAAATAGATCAACTACACAAAAAAATCGACTTTTGAACAAATGGACTTGAAAGATCTATACAGGGTGTTCCATCCAATAGTAATAAAATACACATTTGTTTTGGCCACATATTAGCTAATAAAGCATGCCAAAGCAAATGCAAAAGAAGTAAAATTTTACTGTGCATATAATCAGATCACAGTAAAATGAAGTTCAAAATCAATAGCAGAAGACACCACAGAAATGAAACATATAGAAATTAAAAATCACACCCCTGAAAAGTCAGTATGTCATAGAAGAAATTAAGTAAGAAATAAGACAGTTCCTCCAATTAAATGATAATGCCAGTGCAACATTTCTAGAACTTATGGGACACAGTGAAAGTAGTCCTATGAGGGAAGTTTATAGTGGTGAATGTCCACATCAGAAAAATAGAATGAGCCCAAATAAATAACCTAATGATACATCCCAAGATCTTAGAAAAACAAGAACAGCCCAAACCCAGAAATTGTATAGGGAAGGAAATTATAGACAGTGAGCAGAAATTCATGAAATAGAGAATAAAAAACAATACAAAGAATCAAAGAGTTGGTTCTTTGAAAGAATAAACAAAATCCACAAACCCTTAGCCAATCTTACCAAAAAAGGAAAGAAAGGACACAAATTAATTCAGTTAGAAATGAAAAGATGAAATCACAGTGGACAATGGAAATTCAGAAAATTAATAGCTATTACTTCACAAATATATATGCCAAACAACTGGAGAACTCAAAAGAAATAGAGAGATCCTAAGTACATATGAATTCCCAAATCTAACGAAGGAGATTTAAAAACCTTGAACATTCCAGTAAAAGGTAATGAACTGATGCAGCAATAAAAAAAAAAAACAACTTTCAACTAAGAAAAGCTCAAGACCTCATGGAGTCTCAGCTAAATTCTACAAGAACTTGAGGGAAGATTTAATACCAATACTCCTCAAACTTTTTGATGAAATTGAGAGGGAAAGAATACTTCCAAAATCATTCTCAGAAGCTAATATTATCCTGATCCAAAAAAACAGGCAAGGATCTAACCAAAAAAGAGAACTACATGCCAATTTCTTTAATGATCATAGATGCAAAAATCCCGAACAAGATGGTGGAAACAAAATGCAAGAAATCATCAAAAAGATCATACACCATGACCAAGTAGGCTTCATCCTGGAAATATAAGAATGGTTCAACGTATGTACATCAATGAATGCAATTCATCATATAAACAGAAGCAAGGACAAAAATCATATGATTATCCCAGTATGGCATTTCTCTGAAAATAAGACCTAGTTGGAAAATAACAACAAGCATGATTTTTAGGAAGCTCATAATATAAGCCCTATATCAAAAATAAGTCCCAGTTAAGATTGTCAGCCAGATGGACACATTTAGTACATCCATTCCAACATGTGATGGACATATTAAATTATAAAATAG
>NW_004624780.1:4140939-4173024 GCF_000247695.1 Heterocephalus glaber
TTCTTGTGGTTTCTTTTGCTATTGATCTCCAATTTCATTGCACTATGGTCTGATAATATACAGGGGATAACTTCAGTTCCTTTGCACTTATTTAAATATGTTCTATGAGCAAGTATGTGGTCTATTTTAGAGAAGGACCCATGTGCAGCTGAAAAGAATGTATGTTCTGATTTTGTAGGGTGGAACACTCTGTAAACATCTATTAACTTCATTTATTCAAGAGTTGATTGAGCGGCTCAGGCATTCCATGAGTGGAAGCGAGGGACAGTGGTGTGGTACATGTGCAACAGAGAGAAGTTATGTGAATCACTGCAGGCTGTCTTCATTCAGAGTCACCTTGATCAAGGGACACAGATCTTCTTAAACAACAGCCTTGAAAAATCAGGCTGGCTCTTTATCCAATTATATCATTCTTTCATGTCAACTGTTTTTAGCCTGTTTATGTCTAGAACATCTATCAGTGGGGTGCTGGGAAGAGGCTCAATGATTGTGTTTTCACCAGATCAGTTTCAGAGACTACTTAAAATTAATCCTGACTGGAAACCCCATAGACCTCTTGATTTAGGTGCTGGAGAGATGGAGAAGTCACAAAAATCATGAGCCCTCATTTTGAAGAAATCTATGCCACTGAGCTTTCTGAAACTATGGTATGCCAGCTTCAGAAGAAGAAATACAGAGTGCTTGGTATCAGTGAATGGCAGAATATAGGATTCCAGTGTGATGTCATCAGCTGTTTCAATTTGCTGGACCATTGTGATCAGCCCCTGACTTTGTTAAAAGATATCAGAAGTGTCTTGGAGCCAACTAGAGGCAGGGTCATCCTTGCCCTGGTCCTGCCCTTTCATCCTTATGTGGAAAACGGTGGCAAGTGGAAAAAACGATCAGAAATTTTGGATATCAAGGGACAGAATTGGGAAGAACAAGTGAATAGCCTGCCTGAAATGTTCAGAAAAGCCGGCTTTGTCATTGAAGCTTTCACCAGACTGCCATACCTGTGTGAATGTGACATGTATAATGACTACTACATTCTGGATGATCCTGTCTTTGTTCTCAAACCAGTATAAACACTTGAAGGCCAAAGTCCACCTTCAATATCCACCCTCTAGAAAAGGGTCTGTGTTCACAGTTGTGTGATGGGAGGACCTTTGGGGAATTCCATTCTAAATGTGCTGTAGGAATTTAAAAAGCCAAAATACTAATTATTTCTTTGTAGTGTGTAAAGGAATGTTTTTTAAAAACAGAAACCCTAGCCCACTGCAGACAAGCAGGTCTGCGCACGCCCTACCGAGGTCCCGAGTCATGCAGAACATGCCGAAAAAACAGAAACCCAACTCTTTGTGGATTTTTATCAACTCTTTACTCAGAGTCACACTCCAATGCAGGTCACACTTCAATTACGATGGAAGATATTTTTTATACTTAATTGCAGTAGGGACTCACTCCCAAAGCAATAGTCATGGCTTCATGGAACCAATACATGGATTGTTTTTAATAAAATGAAGACTGGCAATAAAGTTATCCACTCAGTTCCAAATATTGGTTATAAGGTGTAGCTACTGATACTCTTTCATGTTCAGAAACTCTTTCTGTTATTATTCAAGAAAATGTTTTTAATCATGCAAATAAACTTTTTGGAGAGGAAAAGAGTTTGATTGAGTTCTAGTATTTTGCTGTTTATTTTTTATGTAGTTGATCTATCTATTTGTGACAGTGGGATATTGAGGTCCCCCACTACTATTGCATTAGTGCTTATTTGATTTTTCATGTCCATTAGTATTTGTTTTATATAGTTGGGCACACTAGTGTTTGGTGCATAGATATTTATGATTGTCATCTCTTCCTGTTGGAGTGTTCCCTTTACAAGGATGTAGTATCCTTCTTTGCCTCTCTTAATCAGTGTTGGTTTGAAATCCACTTGTTCTGCAAAGAGGCTAGCTATTCCTCTTTTTTTGGGTTCCTTTTTCATAGAGTATTGTTTCCCATCCTTTAACTTTCAGTCTATAAGTTTCTTTTTGAATTAAGTGTGTTTCTTGTATGCAGCATATTGTTGGATCTTGCTTTTTGACCACTCTGCCAGTCTATTTCTTTTGGTTGGTGAATTGAGACCGTTAACATTGATGGTTATAACTGATATGTATTGACTTATCTTTGTCATGGCTTTTTCTTTTGTTGGATTCTCCCCATTTGCTTTAATTTCTTGTCATGCCTGATGGATTTATTCTGCTGTGCTTCCTGGGGTTGTAATTTTTGCTCATTGTACTTTCAGTACAGTACTGTAGTTTTATATTCTGTGATACATTACAGTACTGCATATAAGGGTTATGCAAATAAAAGCAAAGTTATTAGGTTGGAGTTTCCTTTGACCATTTCTTTGTTCTTAATATTATAATGTACATACTATATACAATTCCTCACTTAGCAACCAATTAATTCAATAACTTAGTCACAGGACTGAAACTGAGTCATTAAATGAGGAATGTCTATACTTCCAAAACTGATGTACAAATTTAATGTAATCCCAATCAAAATAATAATGTCATTTCCCTCAGAACTAGAGAAAACAATCCTAAATTTTATATGGAATCAGAATGGTCCCAGAGTAGCAAAAGCAATCCTGAGTAACAAAAGGAAAGCAGATGGCATCACAATCCCAAACTTGTTATACTGTAAAATTATAATAATTAAAACAGCATGATATTGGCCCAAAAATAGGCATGTAGATAAATAGAACAGAACAGAAGGACCAAAAACAACCCTAGCCACATACTATTTGGTCTTTAACAAGGGAGCCAAAAAACATATAGTGGAGGAAAGATACCCTCTTTAATAAATGAAGCTGGGAAAATTGAATATCCACATGCAGAAAATTGAGTCTAGGCTCATATATCTCATCATGTGCTAAACTAAAGTCAAAATGGATCAAAGATCTAAATATTAGAGTAGAAACAATCTACTGGAAGATAAAATAAGTACAAATCTTGAAGACAAGCATAGTTAAGGACTTATGAACAGAACCCCAATGGCATAAGAAACAATACCAAAAATCATTAAATGGGATCATATCAAATTAAAAAGCTTCTGCACAGCATAAGAAACAACCAACAAAGTGAAGATACAGTCTATAAAATGGGGGAAAAATCCATGGATGGGGGACTAACACCAAGAATATATAAAGAAATCCATAAAAAGCATTAAATCCTATCATATGCAACAACAAAAATCATTCTAAACAACATAATGTGAAATAAGTGAGGCACAGAAAGCCAAATACCAAATCAACTCACCCATGTGTAGAATATAAAGAAGTTTATGTTACCAAAGGTGAGAGTAGAACAGAGGTTACTAGAAGCTGGAGAGACTAGAGGAAAGGGAGGTAGTAAAAAGTCAGTAGATACAATATTATAATTTGATAGAAGGAATAAATTCGGGTGCTCATTGGCAGGACAAGGTGAATATAATTAAAACAAGATACTGTATAACTGAAAATAGGTAGAAGAGAGGATTTTGAATGTATTTACCATAAAGAAACAAGAAAAATTTAAGGTGATGAGTATGTCAGTTATTCAGAGTTGTTCAATACCCAATGTATTCAGGAATCAAAACGTCATAATATACCTCATAAATGTGAACAAATATAGCAATTAAAAAAATTAGTATCAAGAAAAGTGACAAAAGATAACAATGCTGGTAAGGTTGTGGAAAAATCCTTATAAACCACTGGTAGGAATTTTAATTATTAGTCATCATGAAAAATAGTATGGAGGTTCCTCAAAAAAAGTTAAAAATACAATTACCATATGACCCAGAAATACAAGTTCCAGGTATATATACAAAGGAAATGTATTCTGTGTGCTGAAGAAATACGTGGGCTCGTGTTTATTGCAGCACCATTCACAATAGTCAAGATACAGAATCAATGTAAATGACCAATGCTTGCATGAATCAAGAAAATGTGTTGCACACATACACAGTGGAATGCTACTCAGGCATCAATGAAAAGATGAATCCTGTCATCTATGACATCATGATGGGTCTGGGGAACACTATGTTAGGTGAAAGAAGCCAGGCATAGAAGGGCAAAACCTGCATAATCTCATGCTCATGTACAAAATAAAAAAGAGGCAATCTCATAGAAGTGGAGAATAGAATAATTATTACCACAGGCTGGACAGCAAAGGGGCAAGTAAGGATGAAGAGCTGGTCAATGTAGGTGAAATTACGTTTACATTGAAGGAATCTGTTCTGAAATTCTATTGCAAATAGTGAAAATAATATATATTGTTCACTTCCAAATAGCTAAAAGAGGATCTTGAATGTTTTACCACAAAGAAATGGTAAGTATTGAAGGTTATTAATATGCTCATTACCCTGATTTTCATTATTACTAATGTACACATATATTGAAACATCACATTTTGCTCCATATATTGTTATATTTGACATATGTAAATGAAAAACATTTTTTTAAAAAAATTGAAAACCAATTGAACTTTCATGTGTGGGTTCATTTCTGAGCTTTCTAACCTATTAAATTGTTCCTTGTGTCCATTTCTTGCCTATATAACACTGTTTTGATTACTACATATTTGTAATATATTTTGACATCAGATAGTATGAGACTTGAAGTTTTGATCTTTTAGTTCATGATTATTTTGGCTGTTCACGATCTTCTTTAATTCCATGCAAATTTTAGGATGTTGGTCTACTTTTTTTGAAAAATGACATTGGATGGTTTAATACAGATTGCTAAAAATCAGTATATTGCTTTGGCTAGTATGAATAATTTAATAAACATTTTAATGAGCACAGGCTAGCTTTTCATTTATTTGTGTCTTCTCCTATTCATTTCATTTTGCAGTTTTCCATGTATAACATTTACTGTCACTAAACTATGCAAATTATATGACTGGATCATAGAGGATATCCAGCTAGCCAGAAGAAAAAAAGTGAAATCCAGATTCTGGAATATAGGAAGGAGGAAGAGCTTCCCCATAAGGTATGGGGAAGGTATGTGTTTCCTTTGCATTTGAAAAGAAAATGTAATCTGAAGTTGTTTTTGGGTAGTACTCTATCATTGCTAATCACATTAATTTTATTAATAAAATACAAAGCTAACAAAGAAGAAGAAATCAATGTACTTAATAAAGAAAATGATCTTACACTGCTTTTGGCGTCATTGTGCAAGTATCTCCTGAGCAGTAGCAGGTATCAGTATTGTCGTAAATTAATCCCACATTAAGGCCCAGCAATTGCACAATAATGACAGCATATGACTTCAGGGACAAACCCATTGGATACTAAATATAAAGAAAATTAGAAAAAAGTTAACAATTATAATCAGTTATAAAATAAAGCACTATTGAATGTAATGAAAAATGAGTGTACTAAATACATATATGAATGCAATTGTAGTACAGTTAAACTGTTTGATGACAGACTTGGATACATGGATTTGTCAATGGAGCAGTTAAATTAACTCCAAAACATTATTACTTAATGACAACTGAAAATATCTTAGCAAATCTTACAGTTTTAAACACCATATTTGTATTTCTTCTCTGAATTACTTAAAACAAAATGTTTTTAATCTTTTATTTTAATAGTTAATTCTACATTCCTTCTATTGCAGGCAGCTTCTGAAATGTGCGCCAGACATCCTTGCTTCCTGAATGTGATTCTACTCCGAGTGTGGGCTAGATTTGACTTGCTTCCAATTAGCAGAATGCAGCAGAAGTAACAAGTAATCACTTCTAAGGTAGCTTATGAAAAGGCCAGTTTCTTGGCTTCTCTGTCTTACAGTTTCTTTCTCATTCTAGGGGAAACCAGCTGATATGCCATAAGGTAGGCAGTGGGAGAGACCCACATGAGTGAGCTTGGAAACAAGATTTTCTGAGGTCAGTCAACAGTTGCATAACTGAGCATGAAGGAGATCACCCCTCCCCCTCCAATTGAACCCTCACTTATACCTTGGTTGCAGCCTTGTAAGAAAACCTAGTTCTGAACCACCCACAAAGCTTATTCTACATTCCTGATCCACAGTACTGTATTGTTTTTATTTGCTAAAAGTTTGGTTTTAGTTATACAGAAATAGATAACCAGTACACTCTCAAAAGATATTGTTGTCCACCATAGTATTTCCAAATTCTGTTTTCTTTTAACAGTTATGCTCAGAAGATAGTGTTGTTATATAGGAAGAGAAAACAGCTATTTCCAATGTCTAAATAATTTTGAATTGTTACCTTGGAATGAGGGCAATAATGAAAATATCTAGGCTAACTCAGACTCCATATGCCTTTATTATTTACAGGCATTAGTTTGTATATTTAAGTGTTTTAGCAAATATTAATCCCTGCACCATGTAACAAAATAATACGGACAGCAGAACACCTCCATAATACTGAACAGCAACATTGCAGAAGAAAGTCGACCGATCTTATAGACTAATTGAAATTGCTGGTAATATAAAAGAGAAGCTGCTTTCTAATGGACCATGAGTAAGAGAGAGATGGCAGTGGGGGAGTGGCAGGTAATGAGCGGCTCAGAAGAGGAGGGGCCACAACTCATGAGGACGTGTGTAAAGTTTGATCTCCCATGTTTCCCTGGTTGCTTAGGGTTCAACTATAGCCACTAACAGGAAAGAAACCAGCACGGCCAACACCAATAAATGAATGAATATGCTAGAGGTGTCAGTCTAGCCTCCAAGGACAGTTATTTCACTTCCTGGAAGACTGAATTCATGCAGTCCTTCCTTTCCTCATCCCAGCTTCTGATCCAAAGCAGTTCTGAGAACAGAAGTCAGCAGTGGAATATTATACAGGTTTTTGGTCAGATTTTCACAATTCCCATTTTCTCTACTATACAGAACACATAGAGATCTCTTTTTATTGGTACAGAATACCAGCTAATTAACTAAAATCCCAATGAATCTCAAGAAAAAAAGACTCATCTGATGAGAACAACCACTGTAAAAGACTAATTGTTGATTAGAACAAAATCTTATTAATGATGACATAATAAAAAATAAAATACTTAAAAATAAATTTAACAAAGAAGATATAATATCCATAAACTGAGAAATATAAAATATTGACAAATGAAATTAAAGAAGTTGCAAATACATGGAAAGATATATCATTGTCATGGATTAGAAGAATCCACATTACAAAAATATCCATACTACCCAAAGTCATAAGCACATTCAATGCAATCACTATCAAAATCTCAATGGCATTCTTCACAGAAATAGGAAAAAAATCATAAAATTTGTATGGACTCTCAAAAAAAGAAAAAATAAACATTAGCCAAAGCCACTTTAAGTAAGAAGAACAAAGCTGGAGGCATTTCAAATTATATTACAAAGCTGTAATAATCAAAACTTTACAACATTTACATAAACATATAGGCCAATAGAACAGAATAGAAAGCTCTCAAATAAAACCATGTATATGGTCAACTGATTTTTTTTTTTTATACTGGGGATGGAACTCAGGACCTTCCGCTTGCAAGGCAGGCAGTGGAACTACTGACCTAGATCCCCAGCCCCATGGTCAACTGATTTTTGAGAAGAGCAGTGAGAATACTAATGAGAAAAGGACTCTCTCTACTATAAATGGAGTTGGGGAATAGTGGACATTTACATGCAAATAAGTGAGTAAAATTAGACCATTATCTTATACTATATACAAAAATGAATTCAAAAGACTTAAGCATAAGACCTAAAACCATAAAAACCCCTAGAAGAAAACTAAGGAAAGACTTCTCAACATTGGCCAAGGCAATGGTTCCTTGAATGTAATCACCAAGTCACACACAAAATGAAAAAGACATGTGGGATAATATCGGACTATAAAGTTTCTTCACAGGAATTGAAATAACCAACAATTGAAAAGGCAACCTATGGAATGGTTGAAAACTACATATATAGATATATATGTAGATGCAAGTGTAGATATATATGGATAGATATAGATACAGACACAAATATAGTGTTAATGTCTAAAATATATAACAAATTTTTGCAATTCAACAGAAAAAAATTAATTAATGGATAAATCAATTTTACAATTTACAAAGCCCTGAAGAAGTAAAACATTTCTTCAAAGAAGGCCTACAGGTAACCAACAATATAGGGTGCTCAGCATCACTAGTCCTCAGGGAAATAAATGCGAATGGAAACCACAGCAATATGTCACTTCACACTTGTCAGAATTTTTGTTTTTAAAAAGATTAAAAGTCTACCAAAATAATGTGTTCATAGGGGAAAAAAGGATTCACTGTTGATGAGAACTTCAAACTGGTGCTGCTATTATGGAAAACAGTAAGGAGATCATGAAAAAAATTAAACTAGAATTGTTATATGATCCAGCAATCCCACCTCTAACTACACATAGGAATGGAGAATAATGAAGAAATACTGCTCTCTTGTGTTCATTCCAGCATGATCCACATATGATATGTCAGGTACAAAAGTAAAGTATGTAATGTTATGTAAATGGTATAGCAGATATAAAGTTATGTAAATGATATGTAAAGTTATGCAAATGATATATCAGATACAAAAGTAAGTAAATAATATGTCAGATATAAAAGTAAATAAAAATAACACCACATTCACAGTGAATTTGAAGTAGGTGAACTGGAGGATCAGTTGTTATGAGGGAGAGAGCCAGCATTTTAGCTTCAGCCTGGCCAGTGGAATGGGTTCCCATTCCTTCTACCTTCCCCACAGGAAAAGGAACATATATATTGAGATATTGTGCAAAGCAGGGCATCAGAAAAATTGAAAGTTGGGAAGAGGTGTATAAGAGGACACCAGTGGGCCCTTGCGAATTTGAAAAGAAGCATGCCATTGCAATTAAGGACCTGAATATGAGCCCTGAGAAACTGCAGCCCAGGGGATGCTTGACTGATCAGCTTCTGTAAATGACAGGACTCTGGGGAAAGAAGAGGCCAACCTGATGCAAAAATAAGTACTCATCCCTTTCTTCTCCAAACACCAGGACTGCTGTGATCACAGGATGGCCTATATGCCTCTCACACCTGCTGGCTGGCACTCTCAGGGGAACTCCTAACACCAGCTACTAGAGACTCCTCAAAGCAGAGAGTGACACTTTGGGGACAGTGACTAAGGAAGTACTATAGGCATACAGACAGAGGAGTACCCTGGTCAGAGGGCAGCCAGGGACATGTAGGCAGAAGAGAAAACATAGAGGCAACCCCAGGATTTGCACTGTGGAAAGAACCAGGAACCAAGAGGACCCTTGTTGGAAGTCAGCAGAGAACTAGGTGCAGGGCCTGGGCAAATTACACCATACCCTCCTCTCCCCAAAATAACAAGTGGCTAGATCTTAAAAAGAAAACAAAGGCCTACAGTTAGCCACACTACAGTTAGCCACACTACAGTTAGCATGGGAGGCAGGGCCTGAGAGTTACACCAATAAATGAGCTTCTTGATCACAGGCAGGCAACTGAGCAAACCAAAGTGCGGAACCAACTCAAGAGACCTACAACTGAACTCAGACTGCAGAATAAAAGAACTGTGAGGATGTCTTGATTTGATGCTTTTGCAACTAACTGCCTGAGGTTTATTCGTTGTTATTGCTGTTTGCTTTTTATTTCTCCTTCTTCTCTTTCTTTACCTTTTTTTCCATTTTTTTTCTCCCTCTTCTTTATTATTCTCTCTGCAAATCTATCTTATTCCTTTATCTTATTCCTCTCTTCCTTTCCTCTTTTCATCTGGCATATATGTAAGAAGTGTCTACATATGTGCAAAGGAGAATAAAAATTAATCAGTGTTTTAATTTAGTAACATTCATGGGCAAGTCAGGGTAATCCTCATCCAAACTGTGCATGGTCTATCCACACATAAGCTAACTACCAACATATTAATAGATTCTGAAAATCTAACAACTTCCCTCAAACTCTAATTACCTTTCCTTCCCTATGCATCCCCTCTCTTGCTGCCACAAAAATTCTTTCAAATCCCCAACACTAGCCCTTTACTTCATCTATAAAAATAATTCCAACAGAACCTAATATCATGTCTGTTTTTCTTATCTACTGCTATTTCTCCTCTCCTCTTCTTACTGAATACACCCTTCCTTTCCTTTTTTCCTTTTTCCTTCCTTCATCCCTCCAACATCACAGTCTCTAAGTAGCAGTATAGTACACTCTATAAGGTGCACTCATAGAAGAATGAAACTGTCAAAAAAAAGTTTTATTGTACATGATTGATATATGGTTGGATCTCTTGGCATTGAAATAACCAGTAAGGATTCTCTTGCTGCAACACATAGGGTACACTCCTATTAAGTTCAGCAGATCAAAGAGGTAGGTAAATACCAAAAATCAACCAAAGCCAATACCACGTCACTAGGAAGAAGACACTAACTAAAGACATCTCCATGCTAGCAACTCTAACTGATCCTCAACCTACAGCATGCACACACACACACACACACACATCACAGGCATGCAAATAGAATCATGAGGAAACAAAACAACAAAATGTCTCCAAAAACTCTTAACTCCTACAAAGTTGATGAAATGGGCATTGTGGGTAGAAAATTATAAGACAAATGGCTGAATTATACAAAATGATAAAAGAAGGAATAAAAAACCAAGATCAATAATGTGTTCAGTGAACTCAAATTATAAAATTAAACAGATAATGGACTTGATAAACAAAATGGTCAGTGAACTTACAAAAAATTCAAAACAAAAACTATCAGAGTTAACAAACATGATCTGAAATATGAATGAGCAATTTAGCAAAGAATTAGAATCTGTGAAAGGGTAAGAAACAAAAATCCATGTAGGAAAAAACCTTTTGAAAATATGGGCAGCAGAAGTTACCAATGTGAAGAGAAAGTGTAAAAACTAGAAGATAAGGCTGATGCTCCTGACCATACACTCAAAGATCCATGAAAAATTACAAGAGAGTATGAGAAAGAGACTCAACAGCTGCTAGATGATATTAATTGGATTAGAGAAAAGTTAGAAGACTGCACAAATGATATGGAAAATCCATTTAAAGAAATAGAGGAAAATGTTCCAAGTATGAGGAAAAAATTCCACATAAAGTGAGAAATATAAAACTCCAAGTATCCACAACTAGAAAAGACCTTCTCCATGACACATCATAGCCAAAATCTTAGAAGTCCAACACAAGGACTGAATCTTTTTTGTTTGTTTAATTAAAATTTTTTATCTTTATAAGTACGTGTATCACGGAGAGTTGGTACATGTACATAATACGTCTTAATTTTTCTTTTTTTCATCACCTTCCCTTCCTGTTCCTTCCTGCTCAAAAAACTAAAATTAGAAATTCCATTTGACCTAGCAACTTCCTTTCTAGGTATCTTTCCAAAAAGAGTTAAAGTCGTCATATTACAAGCATGCACACATAACTATATTTATAACACCACAAATTATAATAGCTAAATATTGTAAATGGACTATATGCCTATCAACAGATGAATGGATAAAGAAAATGTATTTATACAGAGTACTACTCTCCCATAAAGAAAGATAAACTTGAGGCATTAGATAGGTACTGCTTGAGAGCATAATATTAAGTGAAATAAGTCAGTCATGCATATTGTTTCTCTTATATAGAAAAATACAGAGAGGGAAGAGAGAGAAGAGGGAGCAAAATAGAAGATAGATAAATAGGAAGTAGGGAATTCTTTTTCAAATGGATGAAGAAACAAGAGATAGAGAGAGGCAGAGTGAAGGGAGGGAAAAGAGGATGGAAAAAAAGAAAGGGGAAAATGATGAAAATAGAGCTTTTGCAAGTGGATGAGAAAATAACACAATAACGGGAACAAGTCAGTACCCTTCAGTAATTACTCACAATGTAAATGACCTGAACGCCTCAATCAAAAAAGCACAAATGGCTACTTTGGGTCAAAAAACAAATCCCAACCATACCTGCATGTAAGAGACACATTCAATCCAAAAAGAACAAGAGTCTGAAAACAAGAACCCGTAGCTACTCTATTTTAAAATGAAGTGGACTTCGAACAAAAACAGATCAGAAGAGGCAAAGAAGGTCACTATATATTGGTTAAAGTAACAATTTTAAATATATATCCACCAAATATCAGTGCACCCAATCTCATAAAACAAACAATACTAGACATAAAGGATCAGATAAATGTGAACATAATCATACTTAATGATACCTCAATATCCCACTATCACAATAGATTAAATAGACAAAAATCAACAAAGAAATAACAGAGTTGAACCACACCCTTGAACAGATGGACTTAGTAGGTATCTAAAGAATTGTTTCACCCTACAACAACAGAATACACATTCTTTTAGGCATTACATGAATCTTTTGCCAAAAATGATTCCCTAGTAATCCATAAGTTTGCCTAAATAAATACAAATAAATTGAAATTATACTGGAATTAAACTAGAAATTAATGGGAAAAGAAACCACAAAATTATTCATTTGAGGATTAAACAAAATCCCAGTTGGTAATCAATTAATTGGGGATTATTTAATTGGGGATTAAAAATAAGTCACAGAAAATTAAGGAAGAATTTAAACAATTCCTTGAATCAGACAATAATGCTAGTGCAACATACTAGAACCTATGGGACACAATTAAAGTAGTTTAAAGGGGAAAGTTTATTTCTGTGAATACCCACATTAAAAACAAAAAGAGCAAGCCCAAATAAATAACCTAATCATTCACTTCAATGTCCAAGAGAAACAACAATCCAAATCTAAAGCTACCACAAGGAAATAAATGACAAAGATAGAAGTGGGAATTAATGAAATTAAAAACAATAGGAATAATGCAAAGAAACTACAAATTGAAGAGCTTGTTCTTCAAAGAATAAACAAACTTTTAGCCAAACTTACCAAAAGGAGATAAATAAGACCCATATTAATGTAATTTGAAATGAAAAAATATGGTAACAACAGAAACTGTGGAAATCCAGAAAATTATCAGTAACTGCTTTGAAAATCTGTACTCCAAAAAGTTGCAGAATCTTGAAAAAGTGAATAGATTCCTAGAAACATATGAAGCAAAAACTGGACCCAAAAGATATAAAAACAATGAACATTCCAACAACAGACAATAAAACTGAGGGAGAGATTTTTTTAAAACCTACCAAGAAAAGCCAAGGTCCTGATGGATTCAGCACTGAATTCTATAAGAATTAAGAAAAGATCTAATGCCAATGCTCCTCAAACTCTTTAAGGAAATTGAAAGGCAAAAAGTACTTGTTCCTAGGAGTTAGCATTACCTTGGTTCCAAAACCTAACAATGATTCAACAACAACAAAATGGCTATGCTAGCAAAACAGGTATATAGATTTACTGCAATCCCAGTCAAAATGCCTACAGTATTCCTCACAGAACTAGTAAAAATAATCCTAAAATGCATGTGGAGCCAGAAGAGACTCAGAATAGGACAAATAACCCTGGAGAACAAGAGGAAAGCAGGAGGCAAGCCAATTTCAGACTTTAAGTTATATTACAAATCTACACTAATAAAACCAGCATGGTGCTGGTGCAGAAACTGGCATATGGATCAATGGAACAAAATAGAAGATGCAGAAAGGACTTGCATGTTCAGTCATCAGATCATTAACAAGGGGACCAGAAACTTAAGCTGGAGGAAAGATAGCCTCTTCAACAAATGGTGGGAAAAATGGTAATGTAAGTGTAAATGATTAAATCTAGACCCTTATCTTTCCATGTACAAAATATAATCAAAATGGATCAAACAACTGAATATTAAAACAGAAACAAACTGCTGGAGGGTAAAATAGGTAAAACTCTTGAAGGCAAGCACAACTAAGGACCTTTTGAACAGAACCCAAATTCCACAGGAAATATCATCAAGATTCAACAACTGGAATTGAATTAAAAAGCTTCTGCACAGAGGCCTTCCCAGATTCCATCTGTAAGTGTGAGCAGATTGCAGTGAGAAGCCCCTGGGACCAGACCACACAGGTGCTGGCAGGTCCCAGATAGGGCCCCACACAGACATCAGCAGCTTGGGCCCACAGGCCCAGCCAAAGGCCAGCCTGGAAAAGAGCTGCACAGGCTCACAAGCAACAGCAAGAGGCCCACAGAGATACCATTGGTAAATGCATGCAGAACTCAGCCAGAAGCCCACTCAGACACCAGTGACTCCAGTGCACAGCACCTAGCCAATGGCTCTCCCAGACAACAGCTACACAGGTGGGCAGGGTGCAGCTAGAGGCACATACAGATTTCATCCAAGGTGTGCACTGGCCCCAAACAGAATGCCGCACAGACAACAAGGCACCGCAGGAATTGAAGGCCACAATTCTGAACCAGGAACTGGTGCAGTGCTTAGCAGCAGAGAGAAGGCCTCACTGAGGCTTGCTGAGAATTGAAGACCACTGGGTGGGCTAACAATCGCATCAAAAAAGGCACAGCAGGCTGCATCTGTTGAAATGACAATACACATAAACAAGTCTCAAAACCAGACTTCCAGAAAACCAAAGGCAACCCCAAAGTGCAATGACATGGAAAAATCTGAAACTCAAGCACCTAGACTCCCTGAACTGGCAATGAAAGAAGATCTGGAAAAAATGAAATCAGGAATAAATTCTCAGATAACAGCAGAGATTGTGTCCATAGTGCAAGATATGATTGATAAATCTAGAGTAGACACAGATAAAAAAAAATAAAACAGCTGAGGAACATGATGGAATCTCAACATAGGAAACAAATGGAATCCATGAAACAGATGCAAACTGATATCCAGGAAACTAAAAACTCCACCGAAAGTTTACAAAGCAGAATGAGCAAATGTGAAGACAAAATATTAGATATAGAAGACAGGATTGCAATTAGTGACCAGGAAAAGAAAGATTTCTTAAAAATAGTAAGGTACCACAAGAAATCAATTGAGCAGCTGCTAGATGATGCAAAAAAGAATAACATAAGAATGGTCAGAGTCAATGAAGAAATAGGAGAGAGTGCAGATGACATAAATATCTGTTCCCAGAAGAAATGGCAGAAAACTTCTCAAGCAGGGAAAAACAACTTGACCTACAGATAAGTGAGACATATAGGACTCCAACTACCCATTATCAAAAAAAACCTACACCTAGGCATATAATAGTTGATTTCAGAAACTCAACAAAAGAACAAAATTCTACAAGCAGTTACAGAAAACAAACAAATCACATACAAAGGAAAGTGCATCAGAATCACAGCAGACATCTCAACACAAGCCCTCAAGGCAAGAAGAGGCTGGAGCGATATACATCAAGCCCTAAAGGAAATCAAACTCAAACCTAGATTGATGTAACCTGCAAAACTATCTTTCAAAATTGATGGAAAAATAAGATACTTTCATGACAAAGAACACCTGAGGAACTTCATAAATACAAAACCAGCACTCCAAAATATTTTAAACAGTATCCTAGGAAAAGACAATGAGAGTCACAACCCTAGGAAGCCCAGCAGAATGAATCCATCAGGCACTCCAAGAAATTAAATGCAAAGGGGGAGAATACCAGAAAAAAAGTCATGATTTAGATAAGTCGATACATACCAGTTATAACTATCAATGTTAATGATCTCAATTCATCAATCAAAAGAAATAGACTGGGAGAATGGGTCAAGAAGGAAGATCCCACAATGTGCTGCTTACAAGAAACATACTGAATTCAAAAACTCATAGACTGAAAGTTAAAGGGTGGAAAACAATACTCCATGAGACAGGAACTTGAAAAAAATGCAGGAGTAGTTAATCTATTTGCAGATACAATGGATTTCAAACCAACACTGATTAAGAAAGACAAAGGACACTACATCCTTGTAAAGAGAAAAATCCAAGAGAAAGAGATGACAATCCTAAATATATGTGCACCAAATACTACTGCATCCAACTATATAAAACAAATATTAATGGACATGAAAAATCAAATAAGCACTAATACAATAGTAGTGGGGACCACAATACCCCACTGTCACAAATAGATAGACCAACTAGACAAAAATAAACAAGGAAATACTTGAACTCAACCGAACTCATGAACAAATGAACTTAACAGATGTTTACAGAATGCTCTACCCAACAAAATCAGAACACACTTTCATTTCAGCTGCACATGGGTTGTTCTCCAAAATAGACCACATACTTGCTCATAGAACAAGTTTCAGTAGGTGCAAAGGAATTAAAGTTATCCCTCATATATTATCAGACCATAGGGTGATAAAATTGGAGATCAATAGCAAAAGAATCCACAAGAATTTCATAAACACATGGAAATTGAACAACACACTCCTGAACAACAAATGGGTCACAGAGGAAATTAAAGAAGAAATCAGACAGTTTCTACAATTAAATGACTAATGTCAATACAACATATCAGAATCTATCAGACACAATGAAAGTAATCTGGAGAAGGAAATTCATAGCAGTGAATACTCATTTTAGGAAGACAGACCAAGCTCAAATAAATACCCTGATGCTGAACCTCAAGCTTCTAGAAAAAGAAGAGCAGGAAAAGCCCAGAGCTCATATAAGGGAGGAAATTATAAAGATCAGAGCAGAAATCAGTGCAATGGAGACTAAGAGAACGATATAAAAAATAAATGAAGCAAAGACTTGGGTCTTCGAAAGAATAAACAAAATTGACAAACCCTTAGCCAACCTTATCAAAAACGGAAAGAAAAGGGCTGGAGATTTAGCTCAGTGGTTCCGCTGCCTGCCTGGCAAGCACAAGGTCCCAAGTTCAATCCCCGGTACCAAGAAAAACAAAAAAAGGAAAGAAAAGACCCAAATCCATGAAATTAGGAATGAAAGTGTGAAATTACAAGAGACCCAGCAGAAATCCAGAGGATCATCAATACCTACTTCAAGAACCTAAATGCCAATAAAATGGAAAACACAGAAGAAATGGACAGACTCCTAGACATATATGAATTACCAAAGTTGAACAAAGGAGACCTAAAAATTCTAAACAACCCAATATTAATCAATGAAATTGAAAACATGATGAAAAACTACCAGCAAAGAAAAGCTCAGGTCCTGATGGCTTCACTGCTGAGTTCTACAAGACATTTGGAGAACTATTGTCACTACTGTTTCAGCTCTTCAATGAAAATGAAAAGGAAGCAATACTCCTAAATTCATTCCTAGAAGCAAGCATCACCTTGATCCCAAAAGCAGAGAGAGATCCAACCAAAACAGAGAACTGCAGGCCAATCTCACTAATGAACATAGATGCAAAATTCCTTAATAAGATACTGGCAAATAGAATGCAGAAGATCATCAAGAAAATCATACACCCTGACCAAGTGGGATTCATCCCAGGGATGCAGGGATGGTTCAACACATGCAAATCAATAAATGTAAAACATTATATTAAAAGAGCCAAGGGAAAAAACCATATGATCATCTCAATAGATGCAGAAAAAGCAATTGCCAACATCCAACACACATTCAAGTAAATATCCTACAGAAAATTGGAATAGATAGTCTTTATCTCAACCTGATAAAAGCCATCTATGAAAAACCAACAGCTAATATCATAATAAATGGTCAAAAACTGAAATCCTTCACACTAAAATCAGAAATAAGACAAGGATGTCCACTTTCACCACTCCTGTTCAATATACTTCCAGAAACAGCCACACCAATTAGACAAGAGGAAGAAAGAAAAGGAATAAAGATAAGAAACAAAGAAATTAAATGTCATTATTTGCAGACGCTATGATACTCTATATAGAAGACTCCAAGAACTCCACCAAAAGTCTTCTAGACTTAATAAGCAAATTCAGTAGAGTAGCCGGATACAAGGTCAACACATAATAACCAATAGCCTTCCTGTACATGAACAACAGACTCACTAAGAGAGGAACTGGAGAAACAAGTCCCTTCACAATAGCATACCAAAAACTAAAATACCTAGGAATCAACTAATGAAAGAAATCAAAGACCTCTACTCTTAAAACTATAGCACTCTGAAAAAAGATATCAAAGAGGATATAAGAAAATGGAAAGACATCCCTTGCTCCTGGGTAGGAAGAACCAATATAGTGAAAATGGCCATACTTCCAAAATTGCGCTATAGATTCAGTGCAATCCCAATTGAAATTCCAACAACATACTTCACATAACTTGAGTGAACAATCCAAAAATTCATTTGAAACAAGAAGAGACCTAGAATAGCAAAAGAAATTCTAGGCAATAAAGACAAGGCAGGGAGTATCACAATCCCCAACTTGAAATAATACTACAAAGCTACTGCGATAAAAACAGCATGCTTCTGGCAAAGAAACAGACCTGAGGACCAGTGGAACCAGTGAGAAGATGCAGAAACAACTCCAGACACACTCAACCACTTCATCTTTGACAAAAGAGCCAAACACCCTCACTGGAGGAAAGATAGCCTATTTAATAAATGGTGCTCCACAAATTGGGTTTGAACTTGCCAACGATTAAATCTAGACCTGTATCTCTCACCATGCACTAAACTAAAATTGAAAGGGATCAAAGATCTAAACATTAAAACAGAAACACTAAACTGGCTGGAAGAGAGGTCGGGTAGAACTCTTGAAGACATTGGCATAGGAAAAGTTTTCATGAAGAAAACCTCAGTTGCAGGTTGACCAGCACAAAGAATCAATATGTGGGATCTCTTCTTATTAAAAAGCTTCTGCACAGCAAGAGAGACTACCAACAGGGTGAAGAGACAACACACAATGTGGGAGAAAACTTTTACCAGCTGTTACTCAGACAAAGGTCTACTATCTAGAATATATAAAGAACTTTAAAAAATCAGACCTCCCAAATTTAAAGATCCAATCCAAAAATGAGCATCTGAAATAAAAAGACATTACATAGACAAAGAATTAGAAATAGCAAGTAAACTTACAAAAAAAATGTTCAACATCACTTGTCACTCGAGAGATGCAAATGAAAAACAACACTGAGATTCCACCTCACCCCAGAAAGAATGGCTGCTATCAAGAAATCAACCAATAACAAATGCTGGCGGGGTTGTGGGGAGAAATGAACCCTTCTCCATTGTTGGTGGGAGTATAGACTGGGGCAACCACTGTGGAAATCACTATGGAGATACCTCAAAAAAAATAGGATTAGATGTCCCATTTAACCCAGCTATTCTTCTGCTGGGTATCTTCCCAAAAGAATTAAAAGAGTCATACCACAGTGATATATGTGCACTCATGTTCCTAACAGCACAATTCATGACAGCTAAAACTTGGAAGCAGCCCAACTGCCCATCAACTGCAGACTGGATAAAGAAGGTGTCGTTTTTTTATAAAATGGAGTACTACTCGGTCATAAAGAATGAGAAACGAGACATTTATAGCTAAATGGATGCAAATCGAGGACATAATCTTAGGTGAAATAAATAGGACACACATGTAAATATGAAATAGTTTCTCTGGTGTGAGAAACTGAAAGTGTAAATAAGGATCAAAATGTATAATAGATAATTTGAAATAGGAATAAAAGGTGCAAAGGGGAAAGTGGGGTAAGGGAAAGGAAAGAAGGGAAAGGAATAAATAAGAGAAAAGGAAAAAATGGAAATAAAGTCTTTGTAAATTGGGAGAGATGGAGGGTTTGAAGGGAGGGCAGGGAAATGGGGGAAAAATAAGAACCAAGATACATCATGTACAGGTACAAATTTCCAATGATGAATGTCATCATACTGCATACCTAAATGTACCAATAAACTTAATGAATTAAAAAAAACAGATTTACAAAGATGAAACATTCTTTTAAAATATATTATGATCAGTTCAGCTTGAAAATATTCTATCTTTAAAGCAATGATACACTGTTTAATTTTAATGTTTCATAATATAAAAGCTATAAAAGAATGAGCAAACTAAAAATATATTTATTCATACTTTAAAATGCTTAGAGAATTTTACAACATAAAATAGTAACAGTTAATTAGATAATAATTACATACCAGAGCAACTCCTGCATCATACTTTTTATCACACATGTATCCTGGAAATGTGGCTCCTATCAGGGTAGGGTGTTTCTCAAAACTAAAAATTAAGAATTTTACTCATAAGTACATTTTAAAGTAGTATTACTAATGATAAGTTTCATAGTAGTATACATTACTGAGCTATGACTAACTGAAGCACCATACTACTCTGAATTATATTATTTTCTCAAACCTTCAGTGTTAGGAATATTTCAATAAAAAAATTTTGAATGATTAACATTAAGGATCATAAAGACAAGACCTAATAATTTATACAAAATGTCATTGCATTAATGGTTATAGTTTTCATTCTGGTTTCTTCAACATTTCTGCTCTAAAAGTTCAACTTTCTATGAATAAATATTTATTTAATAACTATGAATATTTTTGCACATTAGATTCTAGAGCGCATGACAATTCAATGTATTTATTTTATGAGGAAATAAAAGTATAACAATTAGATAAAAGACAGGAATATAAATTTTAATAACAGGTAATGAAAGATTTTAAGCCAAAGGAAATTATACCATTTTTTATTAAATTTTTTGTCATTTCATTTCTTTTTACATAACTTTACAGTTTTAATTATTTTTTAAAGATTTATTGTGGTAGAAATATAACATGCAGCCTGCCCTCCTAAATTTTTAAGTGTATGGCACAGTATTGGTAAATGTAAGCACAGTAATATACATTGGCTCTTTTGCTAATTTTATGTTGTTTGATAAAAAATTTTTAAAGTTTGCCTCACATTAGCTCCTTGAAGACAAGAAGTCTTTTTCACAAGCTATGTTATCTGTAAATTTGTAGAATGCAATGTATGCAAAGTAAATGCTTATTTTTCATAATTAACATAGTTATTTTAGGTTATTCCTTTAATATTATAAGAAGCAGAATATTACACTTACACTAATAAGTATGAAATATGATGTGGTTTAGGATCAACATGTTGATGTTTCCATTCTAAAAACCTAAATAAAACATCATCTGGATGTCCTGTAGTAGCAAATTTGTTTGTATTTGACCAGAGTTCAATGGCAGATATTACAACAGTCAGTTTTAACTGGGTCAGCATCTAAAGGGAAAAAATAAATGAGAAATTTTAAATAAATTTGAAAATTAAATTTCATAAAATATATTTAACATAGTATTTTGATTACAGAGTCTTCAAGAGCTCAGCAAAATACTACACACATCAGTTCATAAATTCTGTATTTTTACAATCTATATCAGTAAAATGATTTTTAAAACTTACAGTGTTAACAAAGCCAATGAGCTGAATAACCTTCTCTGTTACAGTCTTTACATCAGACCCCATGTAATCAAACTGAAAAAGATAAATTATTATTAAAAACAAGTGGATGTAATGAATATGTCACATTTCTTTACACATACAATTGCTGGACTCAAAAGTAGCCATAAGATTATATTCTAATAGAAATGCAGAAAATTTAAAAATGGTTTATAAATACTGACTTAAGAAAAGTATTCAGTAACGCTACTTTTAAAAAGTTTAATGCATTTGAGATTGAGAGTCAGATGGTGTGAAGATGCTCTAGTGATTATATCCCCATAGTGACACCAACTTAAACAGCTGTTCATGCACCAATCTACCTTCTCAAGAGCTGAGGATACCCAGTGAAAAACCACAATGTTTGGTTTCTGTACAATAATAATAAAACCAAGGCAAGATAAAAATATTCACAAATGTATTTGGAAACTTAAACACTTCTCTCAACAACTTCTAGAACACTGTAGAAAAAATTACCAAGAATCGAGAAAAACTTCAGCAATACCACAAATCTACATTATCAGCACTTACCTAACCTTTTCCTATACAAAAGCTGAACTCACTTATTTTTAAGCAACATATACCAAAGTGGATCATATCTTTGCCCCTAAAATTTACCTCAACAAATTTAAAAGAATTTAAATCATACAGACTGTTTTACCTAATGACAATAAAACAAAACAAAAAGAAATAAAGATAATAGGAAATATATCCAAACACTTTGAAACTAAACAACACACTTCTTAGTAATCCATGGATCAAAGGAAATTTTAAAAATACAATAGACAAAATAAAATGAAAATATCAAAATTTATAGAACAGAGCAGTGATAAGAATTGATAACATTAAATACATACATTTTTCCAATACTACTACTTATATGGTTGGAACTATAGATCAAATTTTATCTTTTTAAGCAAATTTTTCTAATACTAATAATTATTAAAAATCTGTCTTTATCATCTAGATTGCTTGATTGATAGGCTGAATTTATTTTGTGGTCAGTACTAGGAACTGAACCCAAGACTTTCAAACTGAAATGCATCCCCAGCCCTTTTTAAAAATTTGTTTATTCTGAGACAGGGTCTCACCATGCGCAGGCAGGAGTTGAAATTGTAATACTCCTGCCTCAGTTTTCCAGAATAGTGGGATGAAAGGGTGGTATTACCACACTCAGCTTCACCCACTAATTTTTATATACCATTTTTATCAAGCTAAATAACCTTAGATCCATTTCTAGATTTTTTAATTGTTTATTTTATGTGAGTCATTCTGTTTATCTCTATTAATTAAAATGATCTATACAATGTTTTAATCTGGTATATCACCTTATTTCATTTTTATTCAGTACTTGCTAATCTACTCTTACATGTTGTTTTTATGTGAACTATTTTTTCATTTTGCCAATAATATTTAATGTGAGATTTATCCTCAAGGAAAATTTAAATGCAGCATACTGCATTATTGGCAATAGGCACTATATTGTAGAGCTGATCTCTAGAATTTATTCATCCTGTATAACTGAAATTTTGAACAGCAGCAATTCCCTGTTTCCCTAAACTCCTACTGTCCCTGGAAACATCATAATCAAACCATTCATGGATCATCTAACCTAACATAATGTCCTCTGGGTTCACCACTGTCGCATGATACAGGATTTCCTTCTTTGTTGAAGCTGAATAATATTTCATTGCATGTATATACCACATTTTCTTTGTCTATTCTTCCGTTGATGGATACTTAAATTGTTTCCTTATCTTGGATACTGTGAAAAAATGCTTCAATAAACACGAGAGTGCATATATTATTTTGAGATTGTGATTTCAATTATGTGGGTACATATAGAGAATTGTGAATGCTACCTCATATGATAATTTTTTTAATTTTTTAAGGAGCCTCCCCATATTGTACAATGTACATTGTACAATCACCATTGTACAATGGATATTTCCTTTGTCCTGATTCTCACCAACACTGACATTTTTTTCTCTTCTTCTGGTTAATTACCAGTTTAACAGATATGAAGTGAGATAACTTGCATTTACAATTTTCTGATGATTAATGATCTTGAGCATCTTGTCACATACTGTTGACCATTTGCATGTCTTAATGCTCCCAGGAATCTAGTTTTTTCTTTCTTGCAGGAGAAAAAAATCTCTTTCTGCCTCAAATGTCTGACCAGTTCTATTAGTGCTGTCTGTGAGGTAAAATAGAAACTCAGACGCTTAGTGGTGTGCTACAAGGCTGGAGATGGCAGAACCATACCCCACTATTTCCTTCATGCTACCAAAGAAGAGGCCACAGTGCTGCACCTTCTTTGAACCTTGCAGAGCTGTACTTACCATAGCTGCTTGGCATCTGGACCATACTAGTTTCTTCAGTGCCCTTGGTGAGGTTGTGCAGAAAATAGCCTCTCAAGAGTTGCAGTGAAAGTCTAGGTACAATGGTATCATAAGCTATATTCCTACTTTCCCCTTGGATTAGAGACTTCAGTTCAATGCCTGCTCTACTCCTCACAGATTTGTGCTGGCTGCAAAAGATGCCAATACCCCTCACTGCCCCAGCCCTCACAACTGTGTCAGCTCTTTCAACCTTCTACATGAGGTGAGCCAGAAGCCAGCCCCTCAGGGAACAAAGAAAGGCCATCAGTCTTGAACATTTACCAAATGCTCCTACCACTCCACAAAGAAGGAGTTATGTTTCTCTTGGTTCTAAGCCATGCTAGCTTGGGTGAAGGGCTGATGCACATAAAATGAAATTGTTCTACTTACTTGTTTCTTTGTGGTTTATCTTGGTATTGCTCTTATCTGGGATACTGTAACTTTTTAACTGTATTCTGGTCTTCTCATGAAAATATTTTATTGCTATGTCATTGTGAAATCTTCTGGAGTAATGTTGTTGGTGACGTCCCATCCTCCAACCTTACTGACATCACTTCCCCATGTGAACTTTTCCATACCCAAAATAATAGTTTATTACAATTAATATTTTATTTTATTACATTTAATTTTTATTTTATCACAATTAATATTTTTATTACATTTATAAATTAACTTGGGGAGAATGCATTTCTTTAAATTGTTGGTCCTTTCTACCCAAGAACATAAAAACTTTTTAATTGTTTATGTTTGTGTATCTTTCTGGAATGTTATAAAGATTTCCAAATACAGGATTTACATTTTTCTTCTAAGCATCCCTAAGATTATGCTTTTATTGCTGCTGTTAAAAGTATATTTTCATTCATTTTATATATATTTCATGTTTGTTATTCCTTTACTACTGTCAAACCAACAATATTTCTCATAGGAAAGAAAGAAAACTCCTGCAGGTGGACATTTGCCAATTTGTAGTTGATTTCCTGTGGTCTTATAATAAAATAGGTTTCAAAACTTTTATATTTGGAAAAAATCTGTCCTTTTCCAATGAACATATTGATATCCTGCTCTTAAGTGCCATTCTTAACTTCTTTACATCTTCAATTTTAAGAGGGATAATTAATCCTTTTTCCAAAAGTTTCACTCCTACATGTGGTATGAAATTTCTCACTGCTCCACATCTATGAAACCATTTATAATTTTAAATAGTATCAAATTTATATCATTATCTCATTGTAATTTTCTCTTTGAAAGAAAAATAATAACATACAAAGTGGACACAAGTTAAAAGTATACAGTTATGTCCATGTTCACAAAGCTTTGAATTTTGGAACATTTCAAATTTTGGATTATTTGATTAATTAAGTTGAACCTATTTTTTAAAATTATTTATTTTGTAAGCTATAAAATGTGTATAGCTCAACTGGTCACTACAAAGTATGTGAAGATGTTTATCCAGCATGTAGATCTAGAAATAGACCAGACCCAAGATCCCGAAGAGTGGCTTATGGCTCCTCCCAAATACTATTTGCTCTCTATCCTCTTCCCCAACTTTTAGAGATTAGTATTGATTCTTTTTTTTTGGCACCGGGGATCCAAGTCGGGACCTTGTGCTTGCGAGGCAGGTGGCAGAACCATTGAGCTAAATCCAATCCCCGGCCCTAGTACTGATTCTTTTTGAGACTTATACATGTAATCAAAATTTAAATTTTCCTTTTTGAGTGGCCTCTTCTGCTCACTGGTTGAACTACATCATATGGTTTTACAAACATCAATAGAAAGGATCATGGGACTTTTCCATTTCTTCAGTTAATTTAATATTTTTCTGGGGATTTGTGCATCTAATATATGTACTTAATCCTGTAAAAAGATAAGAAAGGCCTCAGCTTTGCCCATGAGATTGATATTAATATTAACTACATGTGCTTTGAAATCCTAGTTTTAAAAAAACATAGTAAGAAAATTGGTTAAACAGTAATTTCATACAGGAAAAAAACGCATAGCATTTTTAAGATAGCTTTATCAACAAGAGACAATTAATTAGACTAAAAATGTTTGAGATTGATAAAAGTGTAAAAAGGTCTCTGTGCTCCAAACAAATACATAAATTGCTTTTGTTTTAAGCCACTGAATTTTGGAGTGGTTTGCTTTTCAGGAATGGATAGCTTAGTTTACAGTTATCTGACAGTCTACTTTCTCTGAAAGTAGTCTAACTACATCCGTTTTAAAATTTGTGTTTTTATGCTGTATTTTTTCACTCTTTTGAGTTCATTATTTCTATAGTATATTTTAGTATGTCGGTTGTAAACAGAATGCACGTGTGTATGCTGTATGACTTTTTCTCTGCTTTTAATCTTTTTCTTCAGGTTTTGATTGCACCACTTATTCCCTCTCCATTTCATATCATTATTGACATATATGAGTTTAAGCCTCTCATCTCAAACATAACTTTTAAATTTGTCTCACATTTACAAGACAGGTGCTAAATGTATAATGTATTTCTTCCTGTTCATTACTTTTTTTCAGGATTATGCTTAAATTTTTGCTTGCTTTCTCCTAATTATTTTTGCAATTTTATAAAAATACAGTCATAGGATGTGCATTGGTTTTATAGTGGGTCTATTTATCTCTACTAAAATACACCCAATGCTTTAGTGAACCATCAACTTCAATTTTTGCTACTACTGTTAACATTTAGCTCAGCTTCTCTGACTCATATTCCCTTCTTCTGGAAGCAACAGATTTTATTTTATTTTAAATGTTTAGTATCTGATTGTTTTCTGGATCTAAATCTTTTTTTTTTTTTGCTAACCATCTTCAATGATGATTTACTTTCTATGGATTATAGGGTCATATATGGCTGATATTAATCTGTAATAAACATGAGGCATCATGCTTGAAGTGTCATTCTTCCAGAAATAAATACTGCTTTCATCCATCAAACAACATGGGCCAAATGTAGCCTCATGGATTAGAATCCTAACCACATATGCTAATTATACTCAAAGCCTTAATCTATATGAGATTTGAAGTATAGTCATGAATTCTTACTATAATAATTTTATTCATTTGTTTTTCTTTTTCTTTCATTAATCTAGAACTGAGAATTTAAAAAAGATAATGAGTTTTCTCCCTTTACTTGGAAATAGTAGCATATCTGTCTTAGTGATTATCTTTCCAATTAGGGCGACGTAGTTAAATATTACTATTTTAAGTAGGGTTTGAAGGATTAAAGGGGTTGTAATCTATCCTCTCACTGAGGCTGATGCCACTTTGACAAAAGAAAAATAGAAGACTTAGGAAATTAAGATGCTTCATCTTCAAAAAGAAACTAGAGATCTTATCCATAAAGGAATTAATAAATTTCTTTTAGTCATAATTTTTATAATGTATAATTTGGAAATGCAAATTAAAAATGGTAGATTTCCATTGCATCATTACAATCAAGTTAAAGACCAATAATAAGCAAATTTAAAATAATAATGAAAAGAATAAGACATACCAGATTTTTATCCACAACAATATACATTTCAATGTATCGAGGGAATAACTTGGTAAATTCAGTTTTCTGAAAAACATACAAAATGCTCCCTGAGGTTTTAACAAAACTTTACCTTCTACTGAAATTATATTCAGAGACAAGCTTACTGAGTATATAATAGGGCTGTTTTCAAATATAAAATTTAGGTACTAATCTGAGGATTCTATTTCAAAAAGAGACTTTTCAAGCTATAAAGGAACTCGGGTATCTTTTATTGTTGTAATACTTGAAATAAAATTTTAGGTTTAGTAACAAAAACATTCCTTTTCCTATCTTTGTGATAATCTACCTACTAATCATCTCTATATTAGTATGATTAATCATTTAATTGTATTAATATTTATATTTGTCTATAGTCTTAATCACTTATGTATTAGTATGACTAATAATCATATCAATATTTGTATTAGTATTACAGATTTACTATTCCCAATTATAAGGAATCTAATTTTAGCAAACAATATAGTTTAGAAAAACAAAACTAAAGTTTGCAATCAGGGGTAGTTCACAAGAGAAAGATATGTTATTTATGACAGTTTACAGGTATTTGTGGAGAAAAAAGTCATCATTTTATTTTACATGTACCTTAGGTAAGACACTGAAATTATACATTTTTGAACTTTCATGAAACAAGCATTTAATATTTTGATCTGAATTATCTCAGTAATTGAAGAAAAATAATATATTATATTCATTATCTAAAAGTCCACCTGTGAAAAAGCTTTAATGTATTTAGTCCTATATGTATTTCTAAGATTAATTCATCACCTAAGATTTTGGTAAGCTTGTGTCTAATGGCAAGCATAACAATAAACATAAATTCCCTTACCAGCCATTTAAAGCCATGTAGGCTCATGAAAACAGTAATGTTAAGATTACCGAGTCAGCAATCAAACCTGGATGTGGAAACATTTTTTATTTAACAAAACTATACAAAGCAAGTAGAGTTAACACTTACATGTAGACTGCTTCTCACTTGATTTTCTGTATTATTAAGCCAAGTAAAAGTATCATTTTCTCCAAAGAGAGAAACATGAGTGTCATCATTGTTTTCTTCATAGATCATGTGCATAAACCCTGATACAGCCTCCAATGGTTCAATTCCATAAGAGATGTTTTCGATTCGCATTACTCCTCTGAATGTAAATTAAAGAAAGTTTGAATTAATTTTCCAAAGCTATAATCTAATTTTTATGAGAAATTTTGGCCAGAATTTTTCTGTAAGATTCAAAGTCACTTTCATTTTTTCAACTTTATCTCTTTGTTCTTGGAAGTTTTATGCCAGAAATAGACCACTATACCACAAGACATGTGTTGTTTTTTATTACAAATCTTTTTTAATATTATATTAAAGAATGCACAATAATGGCATAGGTTTGTGTTCTTACACAAGTTGAACTATGGTCAACACACGTTGGTCCCTTTCTGGACGTGTCTGTAGCATATGTAGGCACTCTCTTCTTTAGTTTTAGGACCCTTATATTTGTTACCTAAGGTTCATGTAAAATAAAGTGATGAATTTTTACTCCACAAGTATCTATAAACCTAACTCTCCTCTGATACCTATTGTTCTATATCTTTTGTTTATGTGGACTAACTGAAGTACTACACGCCTAAACATGACAGCCAAAATGTCTATAGGTTCAGGGTTTCTAGAACTATAAATAATTCTAGGAAGTTAATATTAGGGCAAAAACAAAATTTTGGAAAAGTAAAGAAGCATAGAGAGACCAATCTATACTCCCTACATCCAAGACTTCTCAACGCTTAGAGAGCAGATCCTGTCAGGATCAACAAGTAGCCTCTTATCAGGAACAGACTGCCGGGGTGACCAATTCTATTTTATTACAAATACTGATTGAATCCTTATGGAACTGAAATAGAAAGGTGGTAATAAAATTAGGATGGATAATTGAAGGATTAATTCATAGGCCATAGGCTAGCAGAATGTCACATAGGCAAATTACATTATTGTTAGTATACAACCTGAGTCCTGAACAAGTCATTAATGTCACAACAGAATGTGGGAAGCCTGTGATGTATCCACTATAACTGCAATCCATCTGCAAAAAGAACACACAAACATAAGCAAATGGATGACTTATTTTTGAAGTGCATACCCCAGATATGTGATTTACATTTATTTCTTTAGCTATCTTAATATTTTAATATGGTTGTCAATTATTGGATGAATTTGTGTCAGGCAGAAATAAACAACAGCACAATATATTCAATTTCGTTGGATGTGTAAAAGAATATTCTTGTACACGTAGACTATTCCTATTTTTAAATATACAATAACAAATCTGTAAGACAAATACCTAATACTTACCTGAGGTAACAAAGGCTGAGAATGTTGGGTGCCGTCTTTGTCATATGAATAAACAACAGAAGCTGAAGATAAAAATGATCTAGGCAAAAATCACAAAAACATGCTCAAATGAAAAAAAGTAGAAAAAAATTACTTTTCATGTACACATTCTCTATGTACTAAGGAATTTCAAGTAGGATCAACTACTTGAAATGGCCTATTGTCCAAATGTTTCCCTGTCACATAAACTACATACTGAGGGTGGCAAATTAATATAGTGACACATCAGACTAAAATGCAGATCAGTGAACAATTCAAATAACTAGTTATCTCAAAGTGCCAATTTTAGAGCTTTCAAATATTTGTCTTCATCATTCATTGATTTCAGATGTTATATTTGAATCTCAAAATTAAAATGCAGGGTTAGGACTAAATTTTAAAAGGTTTGCTTGGTCTCACTACAAATTCATATCTACTAAGCTTAGCTCAGTCCTGACTTCCTTGAATAATCTTGATCAAAATCTCCTCTCAGTCCCTTCAGTAATTATTCAAAACCTTGACACCATCCCCATCATCTATCCACATGACTGGTTTTCAGATCATGTGCCCACCCTCACTTCTTTTCCCAGATAATTACTTTTTATTTAAAGCCAATATTTACACCTGTGCTACAGAGCCTATCCTATTCCATGAACTAAAGATATGCACTTTCTCTCCTACAATTAGAAACGCTCTCTCTCTACTAGCTTTTTACATTAACACTATTTAAAAAGTTGCATTCAAATCCTGACCATCCTAAATAACTACCCCCAATCATGTCAAGTCTTACCATTTCTATGCTCTTTATTTTTTTCAGTTCTCAAGTGATTTTTATCCAGAGTAGTCTACATATACATACTCCACTTTCTCAAATCTTATTCATCCCAAAACTTCTCTGGAGAGTATCTATAATCACTAGTATGTCAGATTTGAAGGATGTTTTTTAAATCATTACTGTAATGGGCTTCTAGCTTCTATTTAAAAACTGTGAATGCCCAGTCCAATCACTTAATTTATATTACACTTGACTTTTCTGCTATTCTTCTGAGCTCTGTGATCTCTCTAGCTTTATCTTTCAGGTTGGCTGCACTTAATGTTCTACCTATCCCAGAAATGTTAGTCTTTCCCCAGGTTTAAACTTCAGCTACTAACCTATTTATAAACACTCTATGTGTGCACTCTCGTGAAAATAGTAATAATACTGTGACCACGCTACTGCTTACTGTTAAATCTATATCCCTATTGAAATTCCACAGAAATTCAAATTCCTATATTCACCCATCCAGTGTAAAAAGCTTATTTGGATATCATATAGGCACCAAAATCCATACCCACTCATTCCTCACACAAATATCTCCCTTGTTCACATCCCTCATTTAATTGCACCATAACCTAATCCTTTTTCTTGAGCAACAACCAAATCATCTGTGGTTCCTTCCTGTTTCCCAGTCAATCTACCAAATCCACCTTGAGGCCTGAGGAGCTTTCCTTTCCAGTGCTGTAACAATGAGGCCCCATCATTACTCACCTAAACTATTACAGTCATGTACTTAGTCACCCTACTTCTGCTCTTGATTCCTAAATAGAAGCCTGGAAGACCCAACTTGACATGATAAGTACATGATTAAAACCATTTTGGGCTCCCAATATCCTTCCTGTGTCATTATACATTTTATACAGCCTGGTCCCCACCTACTTTTCCAGAATCTTTCCCCTCTATCCTTCAAAAAAATATATCATTTAGTGATTCAAGATTGAATTTTATATGTCCAAAGAGCCACTCTGTCTCACATCTCCTTGTATTGCAAATGATTTTCTCTCTAAATAATATGGCTTCCTGCCCTACTTTTTCCTGTACATAGCTAGCTATGTACCTTCCCTCAATACATAATCATCTCTTTTCTTTTTCCAAAAGCCTTCCCAAACTTCCAAAGAATATTTCTTACATACTTATCATATTATAATAAAATTCCATTTCTCTATTAATGGATCTGAATATTTGTTTCTCCATTCTGTTTGTTTTATTCTCTTTTTATGCCTAAGACTTTCCCTAATAACCACTATAAAATAGCTATCAATGTATTTAAATTGAAATTATGCTAATTATAACAATTTTAAAAATCAAGAAACCAAAGAATTGAAACTTTTAAAAGCAAAATACTTTTTAAAATACTTACTGTTTTTTAAGATGGACAAAATACGGTTTTCCTTTTACTGTGATGATATAAGTAACCTGGAACAAAAGTATCCCAGAAATCCAATAACATAAATAATATACACTAAATTATGTATTTGCTTTAACTTATGCTTTAAAAGATTGACAAAATTAATAATAATATGTAAGCAACTGTATCAGTGTCCTTTCCTATGTGGATATTTGAAGCTTCAAAATTCTAAGCTGCGAACTAGGTATAAGACATGTCTGCCTGCGAATCTATAAAGAACTTCAAAAGATCAGACCTCTCAAATTTAAAGACCCAATCCAAAAATGGGCATCTGAAATGAACAGACATTTCTCACACAAAGAAGTAGAAATAGCAAATAAATA
>NW_004624780.1:4196149-4207078 GCF_000247695.1 Heterocephalus glaber
AAATTTTATATTTCCTCCAGAGTTAGTTTCATTAATTTGTCTTCCAAGGTACTTCTTAGAAGTTGTCGAATTTATTTCAAAACAAATTTTTGTAATATACTTTCTATATTTTTGTAATATGCTTTTAAATTCTGTAAAAATCTGAGGTAATGTCTATTATATCTTAATATTGTAATTTTAAAAATGTATAATTGATATTGTGTAAAAGGAAGAAAAGGTCTAAAGGAGCAGGGGAAGTGGGAGCAGTATGGGAGAGGAAAGAAGGGAAAAGAAAAAATATGAGAAAAGGTAAAAATAGAAACAAAGTCTTTGCAAATAGGGAAGGGTGGAGGGGGTGAAGGGAGGGCAGGGGAAAGGGAAAAAAATAAGAACCAAGATACTCATGTAAAGGTGCAAGATCCCAATGATGAATGTAACTGTATTTTATACCTAAAGTGTACCAATAAATTTAATAGGAAAAAAAGGTAACAGGGGTAGGAAGATGCTGTTAAACTCTCTTGTTACCTTTGCTGCCTTCTGCACTCCATGTTGTTTCTCTTCTGCAATACTTGCTTGCCCTCCCAGCCTTGGAACCACCCTATTATGGACTGAAACTTCTATGAACTGTAAGCCAAATAAAACTCTTCCCCTTCAACTTTGGGCGTCAGTTATTTTGTCTCAGCAATGAGAGAAAAGTAACTAACACAACATCTATATACTTTTTACATTTTGAATATTCTTTTCCGCAATTACCCTAAATTTACAATCCTTATAGAGGATAATCTCTCTGTCTTAATGTCCAGTGCTTAACAATCTTAGTTACACTGGCAAAGCAGAAATAGTTTGATTTCTTCAAGTACACAGGTACCCCTTCCTTTGCAAACCCTAACCCACATCATAATAAACACATTAAAATAAAGCCATAAACAACTCAACAGTAAGGAAATAAACAAAAAACCCCAAGTTTTAAAAAAAATGGGCAAAGGTACTATCAAAGGAAGACATCCAATGGCCAACAGATGAATTAAAAAATGCTCAGTATCGCTAATCATATAGTAAATGGTAATTAGGCCATGATGAGATATAATCTCACACTTGTCATGATGGCTGTTATGAAAGACATAACAAGAAAACAAATGTTGATAAGGATATGGAGTAAGGGGAACCCTTGTACCCTGTTGGTGGGAAAGTTAGAAGCACAGGTTGAATATCCCAAGCATTTTAAAAACTAATATGCAACAAATGGAAGATTGCACAGCATGAAACTTTTGCCTTATGCATAATACTATTAAAAATATTATATGAAATTATTTTCACTTATGTGTACAAATGTAATGAAAAATAAATTAATTTCATTTTTATACTTGGGTCCCATCCCCAACTTCATTATGTATAAGCAAATATTATAAGACCAAAAAAATCCAAACTCTGAAACATTTCTGTTGACACTTAGGACAAGGGACAAAGCTCAGGGCAAGGCATACTCTCTCTGTACTATTATAAAAAGCTATAGGAAAGCTCCTCAAAAATATAAAGATAGAATTACCATATGATCTAGCAATCCCAGTTCTAGGTATTTACCCCCCAAATTTTTAAGTCAGTTTGTACAGATGTGTCCACTTACCACGATTGTTACAGAATTATTCACAAGCATCAAGTTATGGAATTATCCAATGTGCCCATTTAGATGAATGACTAAAGAAAATATGGTGCAAGTTAGATAAACGGTAACAACCCAGTGGCAAACACAACCAACCTGAATTTGGATTTCAGAGCGGGACCTCCTGGAGTAACTCCAAAGGACAGTCTGTCAAGTTTATTGAGCTGGATCTTTTTATGCATAAGGTTATGGGTTTTAGTGGGTCAGGCTTAGGTGGGTTGAGGTAAAGTGGGGCATGAGATTGTGGAGAAAGAACAATTGAGTACATGGCCATGGCAATGTTTATGTTCTATTGTGAGTGCATTGTGACCTAGCAGGTGGGGCAGGTGTGTTGTGATCTAGCAGGGTAGGCATTGTTCCCTAGGCTCGGGCAGCTTCGAACAGCCATTCCAGGAACTGGGGTGTCTGGGTGGGGGCATATGGGGGTCAGACCTATCAGTACATATTCACAGTAGAATAATTTTTATTCATAAAAAAGAAGGAGATCTTCTCATTTGTGACAACATGTATGGAAATGAAGATTATTAAGCCACAAAAAGATAAGTACCATATGATCTCTGTGGAATCTGAAAAACGTTGATCTCATACAAACTAATACAATAGTATTTAGCAGAGACCAAGGAGAGTAAAAGAGACAAAAGAATGAGGAAAAGCTGGTCAATGGGTACCAAATTACTGGTAGACAAGAGAAATTATTTCTGGTATTTTATTGCACAACACCTAGACTATAAATAATGATAATGTGCTATATAATTTCTTTAAATTATATTTAAAGAATAAGTTAAAATATCCAACTATTTGGATATCAATCAAAAGACTTGTAAGTAACCAATAATTCAGAATATAAATCAAAATTTAAAAAGATTATCTTGATCTGAACAAAAATTTAAATACAGAATATTTAAATTTATATAATTAAGCTAAATAATTACATAGAGCAAGTTCATAACTTTAAATTCATTAGAAAGGAAGGTTTAAAATCAATAATCTAAACTTTCATCTCAAGAAGTTAAGAAAACAGGGGCCAGGGATTTAGCTCAGTGGTTCCGCCGCCTGCCTCACAAGCACAAGGTCCCAAGTTCAATCCCCAGTACCACCAAAAAAAAAGAAGAAGTTAAGAAAACAGCAAATAAACAGAAGATGAAACCCAGGGAACAAAAGTGCAATTAAAAAAATCAAGACACGATCTGAAAAGATTAGTAAATTTATTAAATTGTAAATTCTTATTAGGTCAATCAGAGAGAGAATATTACAATTATCCAGGATTAAAGAAGAAATATAACTATAAATTCTATAGATAGTAAAAAGGATATGATGAAAAATTTTATGCCAAAAGTTTGACCATTGAATGAGTTGTATAAACACCTTTAAAAACACAATATCTGACATGTCATGTATAGGTATCAAATACCCACAGTGAATGTAAACATTGTATATCATAAGCATGAACTAAGAATAAATAATAAGAAAAGTGAAAATGAGGAAAGGGGATTAAGAGATGGAGGGAAAGAAATAGGTGGGAAAGGAAAAGAGATTTAAAAAGAAACAAGCTGTCTTATGTACATGCACCTATTCCCCTAGATGAATGTAAATTTTATGTACTGCAAACATGTACCAATAAAATACAATAAAATAAAATATCTCAAAAAGCTATCACAAAATAAATGGAAAATTTGAATAGTTTCTTGAATCTATCATTAAAAATCCCCCTGGAAGATCTCTCCAAGAAAAATGTATTGGTTAATTTTGCCCAACAATTAATTGAAGGACTAAATAATTTTATACACATTTTTTTTCAGCAGCAAATGGAAAGTGAAAGAAACTTTTCCAAAACCAATAGTGATACAGCTTAAACTCTCCGAGAGGACTAATAACTAGAATATGTAAAGAATTCAAATAAATTAACTCCTAAAAGTTCAACCCAATTCGCCAGGGACTTAGCTCAGTGGTTCCACTGCCTGCCTCGCAAGCTCAAGGTCCTGAGTTTGATCCCCGGTATCAAAAAAAAAAAAAAAAAATCAACCCACTTAAAAAATGGGCCCATGAACTGAAGAGATACTTCTCCAAAGAAATACAGATGGCCAATAAGTACATGCAAAATGTTCAGCATCTTTAGCCATTAGGGAACTGCAAACCAAAACAAGTCTGAGATTTCATCTTACTCCAGTAAGAATGGATATTATCAACAACTCAAAAATCACCAAATGCTGGTGATATGGGGGGAAAGAACCCCTTCTACATTGTTGGTGAAAATGTAAATTAGTACAATGCCTATGGAAATCAGTGTAGAGATTCCTCGGAAAACTAAAAGTAGATATTCCATTTGATCCAGCTATACCTCTCCTGGTTATATATCTGAAAGAGTTAAAGTTCTCATACTATAGTGACACATGCCTAGCCATGTTTACAACAACACAATTTATGATAGCTAAGCTCTGAAAACAGCCTAGATGACCATTAACAGACAAATGTATAAAAAAATGTGGTATACATGCACAATGGAAATATCTGTATGAAATTAATTTATTTCATTTTCACAATGGATGGATCTTGAGACTATGTTAAGTGAAATAAGTCAGACACAAAAAAAGTTAAGTATCATATGGTTTATCTTACATGAGAAACACAAAATATAAATAAATTAAAGAGTAAAATAAAAGAGATGGTAAGACACAAGGAGGTAGACTGAAGACAGGGAAGGGGGATGGGCCATGAAGAAAGAAAAAAGGGATCAGAAATGATCAAGATATGATATACATATGTATAAATTCTCCAAAATAAATCTTACTGTTATGTATTGCAAACATACACCAATAAAAATTTTAAAAGACAAAAACTTAACAAGGAAAATAGTATATGATTGTGCAGTGTTTTTGAGTTTAAACAAAGTATTATTGAAAAAGTAAACCATAAAAAGTTCTGAATATCATAAAGTAAAAAGGATACAGAAACCTCACTTACTATTGAGGAAAGAAAACCTTTCATGAATTTAGCGTAGCCTAGGAGTATAGTATCTGTTAAATCAACAGCAATCTTATACCTCCATGGTCACTCACCATTCACTCACTGACTCACACAAAGCAACCTTCAGTCCTCTAAGCTCCTTTTGGTGGTAAGTGCCCAGTGCAGATGTATCTTTTTTATTTTTTATTACTGTGATTTCACTGTACCTTTTCCATGTGTAGATATGTTTAGTTGTATAAACATTTGTCCTTGTATTACAATCAACTACAGCATGCACTTAGAGTAACATTCTGTGCATGTTCGTACCCTAAGAGCAACAGACCACACCACACAACCTAAAATGCAGGAGGCTGCACCATACATGTCTGTGTGTGTACACTCTTTGATGACTGAACAATGGACAAATCACCTACCAATGAATTTCTAAGAACATGTCCCTGTCATCAAGTGGTGTGTGAGTATATATTTATAATTGTTACATCTTCCTGGTAAATGGACCCTTTTATCAACGTAAAAAGCCTTTCCTTTGTCTCTTGTGATAGTTTTTCTCAGGGATTATGGCCTTGTCAAATCACCTCCAACTGTACAGTTAGGTATTTGGCTTTCCTTGTATATGAATAATAAATATAAAAAGAAGGAAATTGCCAAGTTATGAAATAATTAAGACTCTCATCTACAAGTAATGGGAATGCAATTGTTAAAAATGCTTAGGAAAATCATTGGAAATATTTACTAACATTGAATGTGGGCAGGCACTATGAACAAGCTTTGCCTCACCTAGGTGTGCACCCATCTGAGAAACATGCAAACATGTTGAACAAAAGATAAGTAGTAGGATGTTCACAGCAGCACTATTTGTAGCATTACAAATTGCTCACTACCCACATATCTTTCAAATGGAATGTATTAATAGCTGTTATTTCTATACAAGCAAACAGTATGCATCAATAAGAATGAACATTTTACAACTGTAAGCAATGAACTCCAAAAAGTGAGCAATATTGAACAAAAAGTATCAGACAAATTGAGCATACAGTATAATCCAACTAGTAACATTTAAAATGTGTAGCAGACATCCTGCCCAGTACTAGTGGGCTATAAGTGGCACATGCTTCTTGCTTTCCATAATTCAGCTATATTATTTTATATCAGGAGTCAGAGCAAAGCCCTACATGATTCAAATGGGCATGTCAGATGGCGGACTGGGCTAGTATAGCCCCTCCTCCAATGGCTGCCATGGAGATCTAAGCCATGGTCTGTGAAGTGGCAGGGATCTGCTGAGTTACATGCAGCTGAGATCAGCATGACCCTAATTAAAATCCTTTCCCCTGAAGTATGGCTTCTCACTAACCCAGTAGGTTGCTTGCTAATTGCACCCAGTCCCAGTACCTGTTTGTTCTATCCAAGCAAGAAAAGCAGTGCTTCCTCCCTTAAAGCCCTTCCTGGCACCATCATGTCAAGTGATCAGCAGTATTTCACTGAATGCCTTCAAAGCTAACCTGCTCCCTATTCCTTCCTACAGTTGTATTCAATAAATACTGGATGTCCTTGGGGGCCTTTGTCTTTGTTGCGTAGACCAGCATAGATCAGTCCCAAGACCCAGCTTTTTCTCTAAGTCTCACTTCTTGTCCTTATTCTTTAGTTAGTTTTATGTTGTCATGGCTCACAGGAGACCAGGAACTACTGCAGGGGTTTCTGGTAACGTCCCCTTTTCCATTCCCTATAGAAATGTGTCAAAAATGATTTATACTTTTGGAGGTCAGGGTAGTAATTTTTTCTTGACAAGGATAATGGCTGGAAAAAAATACCCTAGAAGGTCACATTATGCTTCCTGGATTTGGAAAGATTGCCTGGGCATATTTCATTTAGAAAATCCTTACCAAACAATTAAAAGCATATATTTTGTCAATATTTACTTCACTAAAAATTTACTGAATCATCTTTGAAGAAAACCAGTATATATATAAAACCATAGAGAGGAGTAAATAATAAAGAAAAGTTCTAAAGTCTACAGTTTCTAACAGGATTTGTTTGGAGAACTGGGTCTATGTATACTCATTTTGTTAATTTATTGTTAATTTCACTAATATCTCTATGAACTATGTACCTTCTAAGTTGTGTAACACTTCAGATTTGAAAACATGTAAAAATATCCAAACACCATAATGTTTTTGTAGAATGTCAATGAAAGAAGAAACATGTACACAGGAAGACAGACACATTATGGATATGAATATAGACACAGACACAGAAGCCAGTAGTATAATTAGGAATGTTCTTTATATAAATAAAATATTAATGCTAGATGGAGACACATGAGTCATTTAAAAATTGTTTCCTCCAAGGACAGACGTTATGATTCACCAAGGCAATTGGTGAAAGAATTTACAATGTTTTTTTTTCTAAAATTTTAAATGAAGCCCTACTAATTCACCAACTATAAAATTGTAAAATGTTTAAGTGGTACACAGTACAAAAGTGATAAATATTAATGAGGCATTATGTAATGTCTCAATACATGTATACATTATAAATATTCAAAACATTTATCTTTTTATGAGGAAAACATTCAAAATCCATTCTTTCAACTTTTGAAACATTATTGCCAACTGTAGTCACCCTCCTGTCCAGTCCCACCCTGGAACTTCTTATTCCCATCTAATTGTGAGCCAGTATCCTAGGATAGGAAGATCTTGACCAGTGGGATCTTTTATATTATTGGTGCTACAAATGAACCAAGAAAACAGCACTCAAAACATATACACCACCATAATATTTAAAAGAGATGCATCGAAGACAAGTAGGAAATGTATTAAAAATGTACCATTAGGAGAGGCCCATGTGGACCAGAGTGATACGGGTGCATGCAGATTCCACTGGCCAGACACCAGCAGCTTGGCCAACAAGCCCCAGCCAAAGGCCCACCTGGAAAAGAGCCACACAGGTGCACAAGTAACAGCCAGAGACATGCCCAGGTACCATAGGTTAACTGTGTGCAGATCCCAGCCAAAAGCCTGCTCAGACACAGCAACTTGGGTGCACGGCACCCAGGCAAAGGCCCTTCCAGCAATAGCTACAGAGGTGGGCAGGCCCCAGCAAGAGTCAGGCCCAGTTACCATCCCAAGTGTATGCAGGCCCCAGCAGAACCCTGCCCAGACAACACCACAGCATGGGGATCCAGAAGGCCATCATTCTGACCCCAGGAATTGGAGCAGTGATAAGCAACAGACAGAAGGTCTTTTGGTTGAGACTTGCTCAGATTTGAAGCTCACTGGGCAGGCAAAAAGTCACCTCAACAAAGGTGCAACCAGCTGCATCTATTGAAATGAGAAGACATATAAACAAGTCACAAAACCAGACTTCCAGATCACCCAAGTCAACCCTAAGGGGCAAAGAGATGCAACAATCTGATACTCAATGACCTGAACTGGCAATGAAAAAGGAACCTGAGAAAATGAAATCAGATATAATTTCTCACATTACAACAGAGATTGTGTCCAGAGTGAAGACATGGTTAATAACTCTAGAGCAGACACAGATTTAAAAAATACAGGAGTTGAGGAATATGATGGAATCTCAGAATAGGAAACAAATGGAATTCATAAAACAGATTTGAACAGATATCCAGGAGATTAAAAACTCCATTGAAAGTTTATGCAGCAGAATGAGCCAATGTGAGGACAGAGTATCAGATATAGAAGACAGGATAGAAGTTAAGGACCATGAAAACAAAAATTTCTTAAAAATAGTAAGGGTCCATGAGAAATCAATCTAGCAGCTGCTAGATTGTTGGGAGCAATGCCACATAATTCTAGGGAAAAATCATTTGAGTAGGCCTAGTTCTCCTGCCTACAGCCCAGCTAGGACATTCCAGACATAATTGCATTTTGGCCTCTGGTCACAACTGAGACCTCAGTGATCCCCAGATGCTGTAATCTCCAGGACAAGAGCACACCTGCTGGAGACGCCAGGGAGGAACCAAATATTCGTCTGCATAATTCCTCATTGTTCTTAGATTTCCACTGTCCCCCAGCCTTTTGTTACACCTTGTTTATCCCAATGTGAAGTACTGAACTCTATTTTTCACTTGTTACATCTGTTTCCCCATGTACTGAATAAAAAGTGCTGCAAGCTAGGGGGCTTTTGTCTTTGCTGCCCAGAGCAGCACTGATCAGACCCAAAGCTCAGCTTCTTCTCAGCCTTATTTGTCTACCTTTCCTGTAATTCACCGTATGCTGCCATGGCTCACAGGAGACTAGGACTTACTGCAGAGGTTCTGGTAATGTCCCCTTCCCCTGTTCCCTACACTAGATGATGTAAAGAAGAATAATATGAAACTGGTCAGAGTCAATAAAAAGACAGGAGAGAGTGCAAATGACATAAAAAAACTGTTCACAGGAGTAATGACAGAAAACTTCCCAAGTAGGGAAAAAGAACTTGATGTGAACATAAGTGAGGCATGTAAGACTCCAACTAGCCACAATTTAAAAAACTCTACACCTAGGCATCCTGAAGTGACATGTCACAAGATCCTGAAGTGACATGTCAAGCCCTAAAAGAAAACAACCTCCAACCCAGATTGATGTACCCTGCAAAACTATCTTTCAAAACCCATGGAGAAGTAAGACACTTTCATGACAAAGAATACCTGAGAAAAATTTTAATGTCCTAGTAAAAGACAATGAGGGTCACAACCCCAGGAAGCCCAGCAAAATGAATCCATCAGGCACTACAAGGAATTAAATCCAGATTTTCCACTGTGGCAGTTTTCACTGGGTTGAACTGCTAGACCTGCACAAGGGTTGCCAGGGGCCCAAGGAATTAAATCCAAAGGGGAAGAATCCAACAAAAGGGAAAGGTCATGACAAGGATAAGTCAATGCATATCAGTTATAACCATCAATATTAACCATCTCAATTCACCAATCAAAAGAAATAGACTGGCAGAATGGGTCAAGAAGCAAGTTCCAACATCATGCTGCATACAAGAAACACAATTCAAAAAGAAACTCACAGACTGAAAGTTAAAGGGTGGAAAACAATACTCTATGCAACTAGAACTTGAAAAAAGCAGGAATAGTCATCCTCTGTGCAGATCAAATGGGTTTCAAAGCAACATAATTAAGAGAGATAAAGAAGGACACTACATCCTTGTAAAGGAAAGAATCCAAGGGGAAGAGATGAAAATCATAAATATATGTGCATCAAATACTAATGCACCCTACTATGTAAAATAAATACTAACAGACATAAAAAATCAAATAACCACTAATACAATTGTATTGAGGGACCTCAATACCCCACTGTCCCAAATAGATCAACTAGACAAAAATAAACAACAAAATACTAGAACTCAACCAAACTTTTATACAAATGAACATAACAGATGTATCCAGAGTGTTCCACCCCCGAAAATAAGAATACACATTCTTGTCAGCTGCACAATGGCAGTTCTCCAAAATAAACCACATACTTGCTCACAGAATACATTTAATAAGTGCAAAGGAATTAAAGTTATCTCATATATTATCAAACCATAGTGTGATGAAATTGGAGATCAATAGCAAAAGAAACCACAAGAACTTCATAAACACATGGAAATTGAACAACAATTCTGAACAACCAATGGGTCACAGAGGAAATTAAAGATGAAATCAGACAGTTTCTACAATTAAATGACAATGCCAATACAACATATCAAAATCTGTGGGACACAATGAAAGCAAATTTATTTTGGTACTAAGGAAAGAACTTGGGACCTTGCGCTTGCAAGGCAGGCTGCAGCACCACTGAGCTAAATCCACAGCCAAAATTTGCTTTATTTATTTATTTATTTTTGGTACTGGGATGGAACTCAGGACCTAGAGCTTGTGAAAGCAATCTCATGAGGGAAATTCAAAGCAGTGAATACTCATATTAGGAAAACAGAGCAAGTCCAATTAAACAACTTGATACTGAACCTCAACCTTCTAGAAAAAGAAGAACAGGACAAATCCAAAACTCATACAAGAGAGGAAATGATAAAGATCAGAACAGAAACCAATGCAATGGAGATGAAGAGAATGATACAAAAAAATCAATCAACCAAAGAGTTGGTTCTTTGAAAGAATAAAAAAATTGACAAACCCTTAGCCAACCTTATCAAAAAAAGGAAAGAAAAGGCCCAAATCCATGCAATTAAAAATGAAAAGGGTGAAATTACAATAGACCCAGCAGAGATCCCGAGGATCATCAATACCTACTTTGAGAACCTATATGCCAATAAGATGGAAAACACAGAAGAAATGGAAAGATTCCTAGATATGTATGAATTACCAAAGTTGAACA